>JAVFBX010234822.1:0-20223 GCA_034783855.1 Mopalia kennerleyi | reverse complement strand
ATTTCATGGGGCAATTTATTCCATTCGATGGGTCCTTTGATTTTGCATGTGTGGAGAGAAAGGTTCGTTCTATGAAATGGTCTGTGTAGGTTAATGGATGAGTGTCGTGTTTGGTATTGGTGAACGTCAGTCTGTTTCCGAAAGTATGTCCAGAGAAAAGTTGGGAGAATTTGAATGTTGTGGGTGAATTTATGGGTTAATTGTATGGTTTGTATTTATAGACGTTAGAGGTAATAATTTGTCAATCATAGAGTCCTAAAGACCATGTCATTGGATTGAATCTGTTCATTGGAAACTGCTTTTAGACTTAAATTCCACTATTTAACTGGTATATTTTTAGTGCCAGAACCTTTCTTAATCTATGGAATAAGACGAATTGTCTTTCTTAAGCCAAATGGGTCGTTTAGAACCTAAAATTTAATCCGATCACTGACCATCACGTTGTTGACTTTTGCATAGAATGGGGATTTTTTTATATTTTTTTTTAAGAGTAGCAATGTTGTCTTTACTTAGCAGTGGAGGAAAATTACCTTTCCAGCATTACGGGAACGCTTCACATCTTGGTTGTGCTATAGTGTCAATTATAAGTGAAATGCCCTTAAGCACAGCGTAAAACACAAATCAATCAATCTAAAATATCTTAGGCTACGTTACGCGAACAAGTTATGTGGATTTAAAACAAACAACCGGCAGAACAGTCCCCACGTTCATTAATATCTTAAGCTATTAGCTTTTCAGTGGAATTAATCAATTCTTCAGAATGCTGTAGTCCGTGGGTGCAATGTGTATGTGTGGTAGAATCCAGTGTTTAATCGTATTGATTCTTCCTTTATAGCCAGCCAGAAATATTGTAGAAATTCCTACTATTATTGCGTCGTAAGATTTGCTCTGTTTGAGGGTTTAACTTAGTGTTAATCTAGTTTATGTCCACATTATTCAATTGAATGGAGCCACCACTATACTAAATAACGAACTAACCTCCTTATAACATAAATCCATGCATCCATGTTACAAGTTTTATATTCTACCAACGCCTTCATTAGCAGCATATTTTCTTATAACATAATAATTTACATAGACATTGTTACGATTATATTAAACACAGTCCCAACATAAATATGAGGGCTTATTTCATTAAAAACATCTCATCAAATTAACCACGCTTAAAATTATATAACCTGAAAACACCAGCCTAGGGTTATCGCTTGACCTTCAGCATGGATTGACGTCATCTATTCAGCATTAAACCCCTGGTCCCCGGGCTATGCATACAAGCCCCTCGAAACATATCTTATCAGATGTCTTGTCCAAAAAAAAAATAGTGTCTGGATTGCGTATATATCCAGACTGTATTACATGCATCTGCGGGCGGATAAATGTGTGACACTGAAATTATACGTGAACATTATAACAACATAACGACAGACAATTACCGACATTATCAATAAGGAATTAAGTGTTCCTTGGGATTAAATAATAAATCCTACTGCTCGTTAATATGGTGCTGGGTTTGATCGATTATACTGCCATCCATAATCACGATGCCTCAGCCTAATCGAATAAACAATATCGACTTCTGACAATTTATATAAGAAAGCCTAATGTTGTTTCTTGAGTTGGCGCATTTAATAACCAGAGTAGGAATCTACTCAAGGTTAAATTGATGTTGAATGATATGCGTACGATTATATCTGCAAACAAAACACTCTATAGGGTAGTTCACATCCTTTGGGCTGGTAGCCCTTCGTTTAGAATAAATGGCGACAAATTCAGCAAAAAAAACACATAAACAGACAAGAACTGAGATGACATTGTATTTTTTCTACATTTGCTGAAATGTCGGAGATGAACTGTTTCCGTTTTGCTTTGTTTGATTGGGATTAAACGTCGTACTCAAGGGTATTTCACTTATATGGCGACGGATTGTCCACTTTACACTGTTCCTTGTCCTATAATGGTGGAAAACCGGGAGGAAACCTCGTAAAAACCACCCCCGCTATTGCCGGAGCCACATCTTGTGACTCACTCCTATACCTTTGGGTCGACCGACGGACTCGATCCCGTGAACGGTACATAGAAATAGGCGCACTCACTAACCACTACGCCACGGTCGCGTGTCTGTTTTGGAGCCGTTAATCAGGTCAACACCGATCAGATGAATAAAAAAAGCTATATTAATTATAGTAGAACACAATACTACTTTTTAAACCATTTGATATTTGATCCACCATTGTAGTAAAACTATGAAGACAGATGGGTGTCTCAATTAACACCATAATGCCATTCTAATTTCTTTGTTAACAGGATATGGACGTGTCACGCCGTTGTCCGATGCCGGCAAAGGGTTTTGTATAGTATATGCTATAATAGGAATACCATTAACCCTTATCATGTTCACTGCCATTGTGGAGAGGCTGATGATTCCCGTTACGACGTTATTGGAGTTCCTCATGAGGAAACTTGGCCATCTCTACAAAGTATTCCACATCCGGTTGTTACACCTGTTTCTTATCTTCCTGATAATCCTTGTTTTTGTCTTCGTTATTCCGGCAGCTATTTACGCCGCCTTTGAACCCACCTGGAATTATCTGGATTCCTTCTACTACTGTTTTATTTCCATGACGACCATCGGCTTAGGAGATTACATACCTGGCGATAATGTGGATCAGCTCTATAGACCGATTTATAAGGTCGCCACTACAGGTAAATTACATGTCGTCGACCTCTCCACCCAATGATACTTAATTGTAGACATAGCTATCTTCGCCAACACTTATACTTGCAAACTTTAAAATATATGGAATGGTGTTTACCGCTTCGCTCACGACAATGATTGATTCTATCATTTTAATACATGTATGATTGAATTGACTATCGGGCCAATACGAGGCAGTACTGATTGAACAGTAGGCCTAATTACTAAAAACGTTATTGTCTTTACTTACCTTCCATATAGTTCTCCCACGCTTATGTTTCAGGGTATTTGATATTTGGTTTGATCATGATGATGTTGCTGTTGGCGGTTGTTTATGAGATCCCAGAACTTAACATTGGCTTCCATTTCTACCTGAAAAGTGAAAACGAAGAGGACGAAAGAATGCGCCTGCGTGCCAGCGATACTTCCGGCCCAAAATATACTCAACAAATTAACGAAGTTTCCTCAACCAATTACCAGCAGGACCCTTAAGGATGCCACGTGACCTAAACACAAAGGGAAAATAAATTTAGACCAGGAAAGATGGCCGTGGAGATCAAACGTGTAAGATGATATCTGGATGGATAGATCTATTTCCCGGCCTTTGTTAACATGGTTACCTGGCGACGGGTAGCTCCTGTCTTGTTTAAAGGAATGAAACCAAAAAACGGAAATTAGATTTTTCTGGAAGTCACAATAATGAGAAAATGGATGTTAAGATTGTTTATATGTATCAACTCCATCCATTTATCATTTGTATTCAATTATCCATTGGTATAGGTGGTTAAATATCCATTTATCTTTTGAATTCCGTCTGATGTTAAATATATTTAAGTTCGAATTCATCAACCAACCTGCCAAATGATCCCATATGGATCGCAATCATTGAATTGAATACCCGGTATGTCAATATGTTTTCATAAGTCATGAAATATTTCTTAAATTTTATTTTTCTGCGGCTAAGCTAGAATTTATACTTGCATTAATGACAGTTGGCTTAAATACCCATTGTGGGATAAGTGGAAACCATCCCATCAAATCAGAAGTGTTATTTGTAACCATATTGTTGACCTCTACACTCTGGCTTCACATATTGAGATAATATGATAAGCATCTTTATTAATGGGAATTTTCCTAGCGATGGATTTTATTGTTTATTTTGCCTAGTTAATATGCCATATTTTTTTTTTTTGTAAGCCATGCTGCGGTGATTTATACACAATTATTGTTATGCCTGATGTGCAATGCTTTATTTTATTTTCAGTCTCAGTTATGAATGCACAATTCTTATTATTAATGTACAATAATGCAATGCATTTTTATTTATTATTTATTTTGTACCGGTATTTTAAAAAATTGTATTTGTTTTTGTAGAGTAAATCCTACAATAATTGCTCAACGTTTTGTGGATCGGATTTGCCATTATTTTATTTTGAGTTTAGAAAAATTGTTGGGATTGTGTTCGCATTTATGCCTCAGAGTTTACAGATGTAAATATTTTTATAACCATTGCGCTAACTATAAAGTTAATGTATCAAACTAGTTGTTTGACTATGCAGGATAATTCTGCAATTTAAGCCTGATTTTGTTTTTGTCCTAACTATACTTTGGTTGATATAAATCATGTCGAGCTTGTTAAATGGTATGTTCCTAGTTACTCGAAAATCTTTCTTCAAAATCGCGAGTATTTTAATCATCTAGATCTGGATATAGATTTTATGGAGCAGGCGCCTTACTGGTTCTGCTGTCAAATCTAATATCCTGTAGTTTTTTGTCCTTATTATCACCTATTGCGCATGCTGTAGGTGTTGCGACTAAGTGTTATACAAACTAATAACGTATACGGTATGCCTACACATTACGGATGACGGGTTGGCATAGTTCCCTTATTACTAGTTAATGAACGCTTAAGTTCGTGAACCTAGCCATTACGCATACATCCATGTAAAACGATAAGATGTTTTATATTTCAATACTTGTATATGTCTTACACGTCTAATTAGTATGTTTCTTGATTAGCTTTTAGTAGTTCCTTAAATGACAACTATTATTGGTATTATGTCTTCGTTATTATTATGATACTTCTACTTCTTAATTATAATGCAATAATCTGCATTCCTTAATCTGTTAATCTCCCCTTTCTGTGATTTGTACACTGTATCACTTTACCGTGCTTTTATATGGTTGGATACTCTCGGGTCCTGCCATCTTAGAACTGACTCCTGACTGTACAAAATGACATGCCACCTGACAACTAACCCGTAATCCGTCTCATTAAAAGATTGGTCCATCACTCTACAAAGGACAGAAAGAGGGCTAGAGGGCGCCTGTAATATTTTACATGCGTTTCGAACCCATTGCTATCTGGTGTCCGCTCCCATTATTCGTGTAGTCGACTCTTTTTAAACAATTTTTTATGAGTTTAAACTTTCTTTCTGTAAGTTGGCTTTGTGGCTGTGTGTGACATGTACACGTATACACCTGTGTAATTGTCTAGATGACTTATGGAAATAAATAAATCTCAATATAATGTGGCTGCCGCAATCGCGGGCGTGCTTTTAAGAGGTTTCCTCCCGGTTTTCCACCGCAACTAGGCAAGGAACAGTGTGAAGTGGAAAATCCGTTGAACATACCCTTGAGTACGACGTTAAACCCAATAAAACGAACGAACAAACAAACAATGTATTTATGTATATCGACCATTAAACCCAGGGTCCATATTAGCATCTCAATCCAACATGTTCCTATGTATTTGGTTTCGTAGAGTGACGGATCAATTCTGCTTTGGCTCTGTGGACACATGACCGTGCCACGGCCTAGCTTGGATGAGTGTACGCCGTGGGCGTAATCCTGGATACTGTCTATGTTAAGGCGTTTAGTACACGTTTGACAGTCGGAGATGTAGTCATTATCGGTAAAATGTGTGGTACACGTTTTACAGTGTACCTGTTTGTCGATTAAAACCGATTTTATAAAGAGGAGAAGAAGTGATATCATCTTGATTTCTTAAGATTTTTCTCGAAGTTTTACCATTCATTTCTGATATTGTATAATGTGTGATAAGTGGGTGGGCTTCCCTCTGAATATGTCGATTCTATGTATACCTGTCTAATTACATTTCATATTTATGGTGGCTCCATTAAATGTCAATGGTATTTATAAATGACTGAACGAATAGACCCATACATACATTTCAATGTTATTAAAATCAGATCTTTTTAGCTCTCCGTATTTTCTTTGCGCAAATTAAAATCTGACGTCAGTGCCGTCGGTGTCTATAATCTTTACCAACTCGACCTATAACACATTAAAGGATGGCTTGTAAATGCCGAAAATTTTCCGCTTTTGGCCGGGGTCCGTAGCACACGATAAACTGATGATGCAGTGAAATTCTGCAACAAAATATATTACTTGTGCAGGTTTAGAGCACCACAGCTAGCTTCGTGCTGTAGGATTTTAACATGACAAGTCGGATGATAATGACATTTCCTCAACAGAAAGTCTGACATTTGTTTAACTCCATTTTGGTAAAGACCGTGACTTCAGTTCTTAACTTCTACAAATAAACCATAGATAGGTTTGAAGATCATCATTATTATCGGCTTGACGGCCACTTTGTGATTGGTGTAAATGATTCATTACTTGATCTATACTGCTGAAGTATTATTTTCTTATCGGTGTATTGCGCGTGAATTTGTCTAAGTTGCTCAATGTTTTTTGACTGACTCAAGTCGCCCAGAACTCAGATTAGTCACTAGCATATCGGATTAAATAGCTAACCTACGATTGGTGGAAGGACATGATACAACACTGAGAGAAGGTATTCCGTGAAGTCTCGAGACCAACATGCCTATGGTACAAGAGACACTCGGCAATGACACCGCTAGACGTATAGAGCTGATCAGCAAATGCATTATAAGATATAAATGTACGAGCTTTTCCTATTCATGTTCATGTGTATAACAAAACTTGGACAGATATGTCTACAAGTTGTATCCGTACTACTCGACTATTGTTGCAACATATACTGTAATAAACTCCCGACAACTGATACTGTTATAAAATAAACAAATAGTGTAATAGCTTTTATCTATATTACTACTTTATCGGTCAAAATTTGTTAAAATAGCTGTTACAACTTGTTATTACAGTATCTCGTGATTGTATTACAGTATCAGTTGTTACTACATTATCGGGAGTTTATTATACAGTACCTGTTGCAAAAACTATAGTGTCTGTCACCCCAATATTAGACACGCTCCTAATTTTGAATGTCCATGTATATTATGTTTTAAACTATTTTAAGACGTGATTCCTTAAGTATTTTTCCAAAGTAACCTAGTTAAAACTGGCACCTATATGGAATTAGCTCTATACCATTTGTTTCATTGGGCTTTATTCCGTACTTCGTCCTTTAAGGCTATCTGGGCGATGATGGCGGCGTGTCACACAGACATCACAAAACAGCCCTCTTGTAATCTTTGCGCTATTTTCTCGCCTACATTCATGTGTTGTGTGATAAATGCTTGTTGTGAGAACAACCAGACTCCTTTGTCATTTATAAATGTAACATTGTTAACTTTATTCTCCTATACATAAAATATCTCTACTGTATTATCTATATGTTTACAATGTTTATAGTTCTTGTTATCTAGACTCAAATTAAAGTCTACTTTATGTCAGCATATGATCTTGAAGAACTGGACTTCTTTTTATGCCGCCCATCCAATATCTCTCGTTCTCATACCCGAAAGTTTTAACAAAAAACGGTTTGCGATATATATTTTCATGTTTAATGGCCAATTACGTTGGTCCGAAGAATGTTCGTAGAGTCAGAAACCAAATTTGTGTTTCTGAAAATATGCATAGGACGAAGTTAAACTCGTTCCCTGGCCCAATATTTGTAGTGAATACTGTACTGTGGGCCTACATGGTCACTAGACCATATACCTTTTCGAAATATGCGCACTAGTCCGAAGGTTCACTCGATTGCTGGCCCAATATTAGTATTCAGTTACTGTATTCAGTATTCAGTTACAGTTACTGTACCGTAGAAGGTCACTGGTCAATAGTTTCTCGAAATATGTGTGCACCAGTCCGATGGCTCACTCGATCGAAGGCCCAATATTAGTAGTATTAACACTGTACCGTACAGGTTCATCATTCCATATTCCCTGTGCACTAGTCCGAAGGTTAACTCCTTCGCATGCCCAAAAGTACTCGTGCACGCTCTACCGTATATTAGTCCATAGCTTTTCGAAATATTTGTGCACTAGTCGGAAGGTTTACTTGTTCGCAGGCCCAATACTACTCGGGAACACTGTGCCGTATAGGTTCATTATTTCATAACTTTTCGAAATATTTGTGCACTAGTCCGAAAGTTTACTCGTAACACTATATGCCTACCTTACAGGTTCGTATTTGTCTATATTTGTTCGATTCCGTGTATACCAGTCCGAAAATTGAAGGTAAGGAAGGGTTTATTGAAATATTAGCATTATTGAGATGGCACCCTATATATATATATTCAGTAGGCCTATACCCATGATGATAAAAGCATTGTAACCAAATTTCTGGTTCATTTATGACTGTCGTTCTACTGTTCCTCCACCGATGTAGGACCAGTGTAATGCCGATCAGATATAGTTTTGTGGAGTGTGATCCACAGCCCACTCAATCATTACAACCGTAAAGTTACCAAATTTGGTTACATGCAACCGCATCTGTCAATTTATTGCGTATGCGCCATAATCTATATATACCTGGACCTAATCCATTGGGAAAGTAGTTCAATGCATAGAGAGATCTCAAGGAAACGAGTCGATCTATGATTTTGCTTTCAAGTTTACACTTAGACATTAAGAATTTAGCACTGGTGGCCATATTGCTTTGCGGAATTTGTTGAAACATATTTACTTTCTATTTTATTTTATTTTATTTTATGTTATTTTTTATTTTTTTATAATTATTTTTATTTCTTTCTTTCGTGCTTGTCTTGTAAATAGTATGAAGAGTTATCGTTCAATATTACTTTATATATGTTTCTTTCAACCTTGTAATTATTGTGTTGCATGTTGATTGTAAAAATCAAACACATACCATAAAACATGTGTGTATATTCAAAGTATTATAACAGGATGATGGAGTGTGTGTGACTGTGAGTGAATGTTTTTGTAGAGGGCCTCAGGGTAGATCAGCTTCAAGTTGACTGAGTGTATATTGTACTTTAACCCTCTGTAAATAAAGCTTATTATTATTATTATTAAGAGTTCTCTAACCTTCCCAAAAGGAGCTCGACGAATCTGTAATGTCCCTTGTCTGCGGCAATAGTAAGAGCCGTGTCCCTGGAGGAGGGTACAGGTGGAGCATTCACATCAGCCCCTTTGTCCAATAACACACGCCCCACCTCAACATAGCCACCAGAGGCTGCCTCCATCAATGGTGTCAAGCCAGTCTACAATTGAAATAAACAATTATAACATTTTCACAAATTTGCTTTTTTAACTCACCACTAAAGCCTCATGAAACCTCATAATAATATTTCAAATCAATTTTAAAAAATAGATGATAACACTGCTTGAATCCCTAATATATAATAGGAAGTATAAAAATGCAGTTATAAAATTTAAATATTATTTCATACAACTCTGGAAACTATTTTCTTTTTAAAGAATTGAAATCTGTTTACCTTAGCTCGGTGTTCAATATTAGCCTTCCTATCTACTAATAGGCTGACCACCTCATGACGCCCCTGGAAACAGGCTAGTGTTAGAGCAGTGTTCCTGTTTGTCTCAATCTGAATGGTACAAAGGAAAAACATTATCGTCAATACAACTATAGTTGTGAATACAATTTTTCAGAAATTCACTATTCTCTTACTCAAAATTCACCATTCTCTTATCCTTAGTGATTGCAAATTTAACAGAGAAAAAAAAAGTAGTAGTAGTTTACTCTGTAGGGTGTAAGTGGGAGATAAACAAACAAAATCTTAAATAGTGGTACCCTATCACTCAATTCAAACTTC
Source organism: Mopalia kennerleyi (assembly GCA_034783855.1). Taxonomy (NCBI): domain Eukaryota; kingdom Metazoa; phylum Mollusca; class Polyplacophora; order Chitonida; family Mopaliidae; genus Mopalia; species Mopalia kennerleyi. The sequence goes on along the minus strand of JAVFBX010234822.1, from coordinate 10,504 downwards.
CTTCTTATCTGAGGATGGCCAAAAAAGTCCCTTTCTAAGGACATTCAACTACAACTAGCCAGGACCACACATAATTAATCTCAACTCTATATCATTCAAAAGACATACCAGAATAATTCGATTTTCAATTTTAAAATGAATGTGCAGCAGTCTATTGGAACGACCAGTGAAATTATATATTTTTAATTTGACAAGTATGCACAGCTTAACATCATGCAATAACAAAATGACCCACCTGTGCATTTATATCACTCCCCATATCCAGAAGTAGTTTAACTGCTGCCGTGTGACCATTCATTGCAGCTAACATTAGAGGTGATATCCCCAACTTACTACCAGTTCTAAAATAAATAAAAATATTTATTACAGATCACAGTTATTAGGAAGACTAGGTTGTTTGATTGGTCTTTAACATCACACTAAAGGGTATTTCATTTGTCTGACGGATTATCTCATTTCCACTGTGCCGGACTTACCTGTAAATGAGGAAAACCAACAGAAAACCTGGTAAAAACATTTAGAGATAGCTATGGTTATCCAGTGCAACAACCTCATACACCTTGACGTTGCCTGGAGGATTTGAACCATGTGAGCCGTACAATAAAAGAGGATTAGTAGTGGGACAGTCTAACCACTGAACTATGGGCCCACTATGTTTTTTTTCTTAAATTCCTTTTCTTTACATAGATTTGAAAATTAGGATTAATTTTAACCATGTAAATAACTATGTGTAGCATCAAAAATATATCATTTTCAATTAATGTATCACACAGAATTCCCAAGTAATGTAATGTCAGATGGTGATGTTTGGTGAATCGTTTTGCTCTGTCAGCAAACTAATCCTCTCTAGTGTTACGACAACCTGTACTAGTCTACCCTTACAATTATTCTAGCATTAGTAGAATAACATACCTTGAATTGATTTCAGCCCCGTGTGACAACAACAACTTGATGATATTCACATAACCTCCAGAAGCCGCCAGACTAAGAGGGGTGTAATCAGACACATTACGATGTTCCTTTTCTGCTCCTCGAGCCAACAGTAACTCCACCACCTTTAGTACAAAAAGAGTAACATTCAGTGTTATAAAAAAAAAACGCTGAGAAAGGTGTTCTAAAGCAAGTCACCTCAGTTCTCCTGTTAATATTCATGTAGAGATTTTGCGAACAAAACCCAAAAGATAATCAACGAAGACATACAATGATTCTCATCAGCGGAATCAATTAACATTTACTAGGATATATTCTGTTCTGATTGGGTGAATATGTGTCATCAATGCTATGAAATTTTAAACCTAATCAGTTGAAGATTATTTTTTTTTTCAATTTTAATGTTGTCTTTAGAATCAGCGTTTCATATAAATGCTTTGTTAGTTATTAACATTCTTTCATAAACATACTTTCCAATGTACTGAGTAAACATACGAAAATCCAATACCTCATATCTCCCCCCAGAGCAGGCCAATGATAATGGTGTATCTTTGGTTCTTTCAGACTGAGCTTCTAATTCCGCTTTATGGTCCAATAAAATCTCAACCACCTCTACGTGACCAGCCGTCGCAGACGAGATAAGTGGAGTGAAGCCTTAAAAAAGTTAAACAACACATTAAGTTCTTAAATTCTGTTAGCATTTCTACTCTAAAAAGTATTGAATAACCATATTTAAACAGGATTCATCTGATCTGCAGGCTATTTTTTCGTGTTTATCATGTAATTAGTACAAACTGATTTAATTTATACTAGGTCCTAAATATGAAATTTCTATCAACAAAAAGGTTTATCAAAAAGTCAATTCAAATCATAAAGTTAGTGAAAAAAAACAGACTCCAAGACTGTATACGCCCAACTAAGGGTATATCAAGGCATGTAAGCCTAATGAAGGATAGAAATCACCCTAGCTCAATCATTTATAGGTGATCTATTTTATGAAACATACCTTTTTTATCACGATGCTCCACATTGGCTTCTCTTGACAAAAGAAGAGAGACCAATTCTGTGTGGCCACCAGTACAGGCCAATGTCAAGGCCGTATCATGGTTACTTTCAGTTTGAGCATCCAGATCAAGGGAGGCGTAGAGAGGTGCCTGAGGGGAAGCCGGGGAAGGGTTGGGGGTCATTGGGGTGGAGTGTGGAGGTGTGTTTATCATTTCTCCACCAGGAACAGTGCCGACGGAACCATTGACAACCTGACCTGTGACCTGGGGAATAGGGGGGCGTGGCATAGGAGGCTGCTTGTTCAGGGTCTTCTTCTCCGGGTTTGTTATTGGGGGAGGTTTAATCATTGGGTAATGCTGCTGCAGATGCAGCTGGAATTGTTTCTGGGCTATAAGACTTTCTGTCAACTCTAGCTGCTGCTGTTTGAGCTGGAGCTCCTGTTGCTGGGCACTCAGTAGATATTTCTGCAGCTCCTCTGGAGGCAGGGCAGGGTCTACATTGCTCTGGTGGAGCTGAACCTCTTGTTGGAGTTGTTTTGACAAGGCTGTTAAAATAAGAGCTTGGTTTTGTTGTTGTTGCTGTTGTTGTTGAGCAGGGGATAAAGACTGCTGTTGGGAAATCACATACTGATGCATTTGCTGGAAAAGTTCACTTGCAGCTGTAACATAAATTGATCATCTCAGGTAAAATTTGCCTTTAGCCACTGAATGCTGTTTTCATTTTCAGAAAATTCTGTTCATTCCAGTCCCTTGCTAAAGAAACACTTCACTTAGATGCCATGCGCAAAATTACATACCCTATAACTTCTAGCAGTTAGGACACTCTAATTTTGGGACAGTCCACAGAAATAACATGTTAGACCCCCTGTGGTAAAGTCCATTTCTCTGTCCCAACTGCTGTAAGTTATAGGGTAATAAAACCCATCATACAGCATTAGGTGAGACATGTATACCCCCTCCCCTCCCCTTGAGAAAACCATGTGGCAAAAGAAATCCACCAAGAGGAGAGAACTTATAAAAATTGAAGACATGAAGAAAAAAAATATCCTCTTTTGTTTTGTCAATCTAAAATTGCCAGATTCTTTGAAGTAAATGTGTTACTTTAAAATATGTTTTTAAGAATAATGGAAGCTTGATGTTACTCTTACCATTGGAAAACTGCGGTGGTGGCATAGGTTCCGGAGAGGGGCCGTAACAGTCTATGTCTTGAGTTGAAGGTACCATGGTGCCATTGCTCTGAGCAATCGACGATAGCATATCTGACTGGGACTCCTCTGCAGGGTTTATCACTTTAAACTCCTCAAGGGAGGGGAAGTTCTGGTTGGTATGACTTTGGTTGGGCGTATCAGAGTTGAGAGTATCAGTCGAACTGGACGGTGGTGTTGGGGGTAGGGCCATGTCCCATCGGTCCAGAGGGAAGTCTTCCGGGTTAAGCATCTTCTTTAGTAAAATCACATTTTCCTGCAGCTCCCCTTCAGCCCCTGGAATCATTGGCATGTCCCCCAAACGCTGCTCCTCCAATCTCTTAGCGGATTCCAATCTCTTAGCGGACTCCACTAATTGTTTCTGTATTAATTTATATAAAGGTTGGGCGGCAGGTGCTTGTTGTTGTTGTAATTGTTGATTATCTTGAGGGACCAGTTGATTCTCTTTTGTCTTCTCTTTTAACTCACGTTCCACTTTTTGCAACTCTTCAAGGATTTGCTGTCTCTGTAAAATCTGTTCTTCTCTTGTGCAGCCGGTGATCAACGATGGGTCTTTCATCATGTTACTGATGATTGCATCTAATTTTTCACTGGCTTTCAAATTAGCTTCATATTGAGGCAGTAGATCTGTCATGGCCGAGTAGTCAAGCCCTGGCTTATCTCCCCCTACTTTGGTAGCTATATCTGAACCATCTGGTATATTACAGTTCCGAAACGCTCTTGGAATGTCTTCCATGGAACCTGATCGACTAGATGACCGCTTGCCCAAAGTTTTTTGTATACTTTTGGTTAATATTTGCTCAACAGTTTTTTCTGAATCCGAACCCAAATCTTTGGCACCAAGAAGCTTATTTTTTACATGGTTGACCAACACTGAAAAAAATAAAAACATAAAAAACCTGATCACCTGAAATGTTGAGCTGCGTAATCATTGTTCTTACAAGAGAAGCCTGCATAAAGTAATTTATGATTTATAAGGACTATAGATAAGGCAGGCATTTGAGCAAATACTAAATAAAATCGACAGATATACAATTTAACTCAAACCTAAGTGCATTGCTTGCAAATTGTTTGTTTGTTTGATTGGTGTTTAACATCGTACTCAAGGGTATTTCACTTACATGATGACGGAGAACAAAATAAAACGTACAAACAGATCAGCTTCCCGTTTCCCTTTAGATCTGAGAACACCAGGGCAACAGAAAGCTCCTCCTCTTTTCTCGCCCCTTATGATCGACCGAGGAAGCCGAGGGAGTATTCTGCAGGACTGGCCAACCCGCTCTCCCACGGGGCCCAAAAATATGAAGCTGCCAATATTCGAGCTTTAGCTTCTGACCATGACTATATGGAGAATACTTGGGAAGACCACTTCTTAAGACAAGAAAAGGTAATGATATTAACACAGCTTTGGGTGTGTACAACATGTAAAGCCAAAGTGATATTAGTTTGAGTGCAATGAATACTAGTCTATTTCAGTGGTTGGCTGAGGTATGCTAACCTGACAATCAGAACATGCCTACATTCATAGAATCTTATTGTCTTTATAATGTTTGACCATGCTTTCTTACATATTTTTACTTTCTTTTTACAGATATCTACTATTTCCGAAGACGAAGTAATAGAAATTGAGCGTATGACAGTGGTCAAGAGAGAGATCCAAAAGAATTACGTTTTCGAACTTTGGTGCTATCTGTAAACTGACAGATAGAAGAAATATCAAAGTGCTACTCAGAAGTAAGATGAGTAAAAGTGATGTGAGATCAAAGCATATGGCACATGGCAGAAAGTATGAGAGTGTGGCTGTTGCGAAGTTTGAAAAGCAAACCTCCAATCAAACAAAAAGCTGTGGGCTCTTTGTTAACAAAATCTTTCCAATTCTTGCTGCTTCCCCGGATAGAATTTTGAACCAACAAATTCTTCTGGAAGTTAAGTGCCCTTACACAGCCAGAGAGGAATTAATCACACACCACACAGTGCCTTACCTTACTATCAGTTATGGAACCTTAACTTTGAAAAAAACACATGACTATTATTTCCAAGGCCAAGGACAATTCTTCTGCACAGACAGAACATTGTGCAAGTTTATTGTGTATATTGTGTATACTTTTAAAGACCTATACATTATTGACATTCCATTAGACAACGAATTCATAGAAGAAATGAAATCAAAACTTATTACATTTTATGAAACTCATTTCAAAAATGCTGTGATAAACAAACTGTTTTACAGAATTTAACAGCTGTGTTTCAAGAGATAACCTAGGATGGAAAACCCCTTAGTATGGAAGCTCATAGCGGCCACTCGCTCTCTCGCGTTCTCGACCTGTTATAACAAAAACGCTCAACCTCGAGATTAAATATGTAAATCTCGTGGTTTTCAAATGTCTTTATCTGAAAGGCGAGAGTACGCGGAAGTGAGAATTAGCAGTTAAATCTCGTTCCCTCTAGTTCTCTCATTTCCGCTTCCTCACCCCTCGACCTATCCAATTTTTTAAGAAAAAAAGCCGAAACCACGAGATTCCTTTGTGCAATCTCTTTGTGCAATCTCGTGTTTGAGTAATTTTCTGAAGAGCGAGAACACGAGAACCCGAGAATGCGAGAACTAGAGGGAGCGAGATTTAACTACTAAATCTCGCTTTCCGGTTTCAGTACGCGCATGTCAACTGCGGCCAAACTGTAACTCTAAATTGTCGCATACGCAACGGGTTTATTATTGTTTTTAAATCATTCATATTTATAGTTGGTTATATTAATAAGCTCTGCAAGGATGACTCTAGCTTTCATTGTTCACTCTTACACACAGTTTTGCTAACTGCGCGACGTATTTAATATTTTAAATACAAGGTGACACAGGTTTCAATTTATACCACTTTGTTTTAAATGCCTGGCGTAAATTGCGTTCGGTATGTGAGCGTATTAATGCAAGGGCCTTTGTTGAAAATATGGCGTTTTCAAATTATTGTGAGTGCCTGTATTTTCCTAATTAATTGATGTATTCAGTCTGTCAGCATTGTCATGATCATCGAGTAATTCCAGGAGAGCGTAAGTCACCTAGGCAACGCGCACTTGTTGACCTGGACGTGCGCTTTGGTAATTTTTGCTCGATATTTCGAAGGGCGAGGGAGCGAGAACGCGAGAACTCGAGAACTAGAGGGGCCGAGATTTAGCGCGTTCTCGCTCCCTCGTCCTGCACAGATAAAAACACAAAAACTCGAGATTTAATATTTAACTCTCGCGGTTTTGGACTTTCTCCACTTGTAGGAAGCGCGGAAGCGAGATTTGACAGTTAAATATCGCTCCCTCTAGTTCTCGAGTTCTCGCGTTTTCGCTTCCTCGCTCTTCAGAAAATTACTAAACCTCGAGATTTTATAAATAAATCTCGTGTTTTTGTTTTTTTTTGTTTACAAATTTAATAGGTCGAGACAGCGAGAACACGAGAGTGCGAGAACGCGAGAACTAGAGGGAGCGAGATCTAGTGGTTAAATCTTGCTTCCTCGCTTCCTCGCCTTTCAAGTTAAGAAACTTCAAAACAGCGAGATTTTAATATTAAATCTCGACTTTTGCAGTTTTTATCAGCGTAGGTCGAGGAAGCGAGAACGCGCTAAATCTCGCCCCCTCTAGTTCTCGAGTTCTCGTGATCTCGCATTCTTGTCCCTCGACCTTACCAATTTAAAGACGAGAGAGCGCGGAAGCGAGATTTAACGCTTAAATCTCGCTTCCTCTAGTTCTCGGGTTCTCGCGTTCTCGCGCTCCCTCGCCCTTCAAAATATCACATAAAGATTGCCAAAGAACGAGATTTTAACAAACAATCTCGTGGTTTTGTTTTTTCTTAAGCATGTTTTTGACGGGCGAGAGTACGAGGGAGCGAGTGGACGCTATGAGCTTCCATAGAAAATACCCATTATCGATGCCATTACCGATGCGATATTTACAGCCACACTTCAAACAGTCTGTGATTATTGAATGTTGAAAAAATGACAAAACTGATGCAAGTGTCAGACGACTGCAACATTGGGAATTAAAAATATCCCTCCCATACGACTTTTATTGCAACACCAACAACAAAAAAGGGTTGAATGTATTATTTTTTTCCACTTCTGTGCTTTATTTTATTAATATATAATTAAAATCTCTTAATCTAATTGACACTCTGTCTAATGCCAGAGTGTTCAGTGTACAGTCATGCTGTTTGTACTTAACACTTGAGGAACATAACGTTTCTAACAAACAACATTGCAAGTGCTTCGCGTTTTACGTGTGTCTTTAGTGTACATATTTACTACTGGAGTTGACTGCCGTCGTCTAAGTGAAGTACGCCACGGCACGCCATCAAACACGCATCCAACTGTTATTCAGACAATGGAGGCATTCGTTATGTAATTTGAAATGAAAGAAAACAATTTAATTAAGCAGTGATTAATGCAAGGTTGTCGTCCGTTTAACAATAGCCTGAATGAACTTTCCGTCTCAAATGGAGCCAATCCCTCCCGTGATCGGTCATCGATCATTGTACGTCCGGCTATCCATTCTAGTACCAGTGTTCTGTGTAATGCTGCGACAATAGAGTAACACATACAATAATACACAAGTAGTGCAATTAACCTCGAAGAATGAGAAACTCATTTTGACTGAATATTTCGGCTTTACGTCAGCTGAAATAAACCGAAATATTCAGTCAAAGTGACGATGGCAAAATAAAGCCGAAATATTCAGTGAAAGTGACAATGGCAAAGTAGAGCGTAAATATTCAGTCAAAGTGACGATGGCAAAATAAGGCCAAAATATTCAATCAAAATGACAATGGCAAAATAAAGCCGAAATATTCAGTCAAAAAGAGTCTATCATTATTCGGAGTTGCACAGTTTGTGTAGTATGTTAAAGTTCTCAGTGGAACTAATGGACATACAATAAATAATGCACATGTGACATTTCAATTGATATCTTCACTGTATTATTAATTTGAAACAATTGATTAACATCAAAAAATTGCTTAGCCTGTTTTTTATATTTGGCACTACATTTCAACCTAGCAATTCTAAGGGCGCATTGATTCTTTCGGCCCTAAACTTGACAAATTAAAGCTTTACTTTAATATTGTTCTGACTTTTCTCATTGAGACTCCGTGTCGTGTTTGTAAGATACATGTTAGTGGGGTTATGATCATCAATGAGTCTTGTCATACAACCAATAGCGTACAAACAACCCGCATTTATATAAATTTTATTTATTTGTCCTCTCAGGACCCATGTGTCACAACAGTTATAATTAAACCTTAATTCAATGCGAATTATTGAATAAATTATGTATTCGGCCATCTAGCCAAACCAATTGACTTCAATTCTAGTTCATGTGTCATAAAGAGTTATACATGAGCGGGTTACAGGTGGAGCAATAAATCATCTTGTGCCATCGACACTGTTCTGGTTGGTATGATGTGGGTGGAAAATTGCACCTGCGACAAAACTGTATTGGGTTACATTTTGGATTTATTTGACATACTACCAAACAGTTCATAAACCAAGCTAAGCTGTACACATTCAGGCAGACGTCAACATAAACCCACGCCTTTTTGATGTTTACAATTTCGTTTTGTTATTGTCGGCACACCTTGCGCCATGACGTAAACTTCCTGTCGGTGTGATACTTCAACTGTTGATATTCGTGTAACACTATGCGAAATTCCGTATATTCCCACCTGTGCCCTTCGTCTAGCCGAAGATCGTGCGAATATGGTTTCATTCTTTAAAGCTTAGAAATGATTTTCTCATGGTCTTAAACACCTGAATGTGTATCGATTTCGTTCATTATCTGTTCAATTAATTAGACTCTGGGTTTGTTTTCCTTATACTATATTTATTTGTATACAGTACACAAATGCACGGAATATATACAGAGGTAACCTAATAATCAATCACGCAATAAGTCATTGTGATAAAATCATGGCGTAAATCATACCCTCAATGGACACGCCAATGATTTCAATAAGTAAGTTATCACGCAATAACCTTACATGGTGCGTATAATGTACTGGTATATATTTGTTTTGTTCCCGCGCTTGAAGCCCACTTTGAAGATTTATTACGGAGATCATAGGATTTGAACGTTTTATTTCAATATCAAAGCATATTAATTATATACATCTACCAGTGACAGGAAGGCGTACAGATGTTCGGCATTCTTCGGCTATTGTTTCAGCCCATACGAATAAAAGCACTAATCTAATCTATTTTTTTAAACGTGTAACTGATGATGTAGGTTGTCTGTTAATGAACAGATTAAGTAAATCCGATCATAAGTAGGATGGCGCTGATATTAAACAACAATGTACTTTTCCTATCAAAGATACACATGTATTGCACGCACGGAGCAAAACAAGACCATAACTAATAGTGTTGTCTTAATGCCTCCAATAACGTTTTCACTTCCATCGGGCCGTCATGCAATTTGGTAAAAACGGAATCCGCTTGACCAAGTTGTCAGAGATTCTATTTCAAAATCCTTGTATTTCTCCTTGGCGTCTTAATGGGCCCGCTGCCGTGGATTTGTGGTTAGCGAGCGCGCTTACTGAAGCCAACTGCGATGTATCGTTCACAGGATCCAGTCCGTCTGTCGACCATCAGGTATATGAGTGAGTCACACGATGTGGCTCCGGCAATCGCAGTGGTGGTTTTTGCGAGGTTTCTTCCCGGTTTTCCTTCGTAGTTAGGCCAGGAACATTGTTAAGTGGTCATTAACTCGTCATTTAAGTGAAAAACCCTTGAGTACGACGTTAAACCCCAATCAAACAAACAAAACCAATTATATTTTCACTTCCATCCGGCCGCAATGCAATTTGGTAAAAACGGATTTCGCTTTGACCAACTTGTCAGAGATTCTATTTAAAAACCATGTGTTTCTCCTTGGCGCCTTGCTCTGTTTGGAGGGATGGAATCAACCACTTGTTTGTTGTACAATAGCAGTTTTGATTATATGTGTGAAGTACCTCCGCGATAGATTCGTTCTGCCGCAAGACGATGTTGAATAAAATATATCTCGAGTCCAATCACTTTAACCGTTTTTTAACCGTTTTTTTAATTTTAAAGCTAAAACAATTTTATAATAGAGTTATGGCCATCTCTTGAGTAGTATACCGGGCTATGCAGGCCGCTCAGCTGCCATATAACCACGTGACGAATTTAAGCCAATCTATGATCAGAAAAATGGAAGTACCCTTCGAGTCATAATTATGATTATAGCTTTTACTGGCTTATGATTGGTCGACTGGCTTGCTGGCTGTGTCTTTTTAAACAGGCATTTTACCTATGTGACAGTGATGTTTCCCAACTGTATATTAAGGTATAAATATATATGTATATATATATATTT
>JAVFBX010234812.1:0-10666 GCA_034783855.1 Mopalia kennerleyi | reverse complement strand
GAAGTGTTTTATGTTTAAACACAGATATGTTTTATATTAAAACATGTATGTGTTTTTGTTTAAAACGCCTTGGTGTTCTTATTTTAAACAGAAACGTTTTATTCTTAAACACAATTGTGTTTTTAAAAAGCGTTTGTGTGTTTTTAAAGTGGGGACAAAAGGGTGTTTATAAAGTATCTTGATTTAAAACACTTGGTTTGTACAGTGTACAAACGCTCCCTACCATTCCAACCGATGATAAAGTTGTGTGTTGGGAACAACTACATGTATATGTAAAAATAAAAGAGTGAAACGGAAACTTGCTATGTCAATTGTTAATAAAACAATTAAACCTGTGTGTTATAATGTAGCTGGATTCAAGTGGTCGTCAAATGTAGGTTGTGATTGACGTGTGGAGCTTCGTATCGACACGTTAATAGAAATCGATCGACTTAAGTCGGATAGAAAAAAGAAATCAGTTAGTTTATTGCTGGTCGTTGTTTGAAGAGTGTAAAATTTCCTAAAAATGTCGCTTTCGTTGACTATGCATCATTAAGGCATTGCGACAGTGAGTAAATACGATATTATTAAGCTAAATCCCCATCAGAACACATACAACTTGATTAGTGTGTATTCTTCGGTTTCTGACTAACGAAAAAACAACAGCAGGGAGCGTAAGAGCAGGTTGAATTTGAGATCGCTTGAGTCCAAGAGGTAAGCAATTATTACAATAACTAAAAAATATTTAGCTAAGGCGTGAACAAGTGTCCTATATTTACAGAGCATAAAAGTCGGTCAAACATTCAAATCATTGGCACATTCAATAATTGTTGCACAGAGAGTACACTCCTTCTCGATCTATTGTGGCCAGTGTGCTATATTTCAAAACTTGTATCTATTTAATAAAAGTGGAGACAGCCGGGTTAAAAAAGTTTGGACATTAAACTATAAGAACGATCTTAACAATACCTGAAGATCAGTATATTCGTTATTTTGGTATAACGCTTTCTTTTGTTTGGCAAGATTTAAGTTTAGATAAAACGAACCAACGACCATCAGAGTAAGGCAGTGATGTTGTTGGGGCTCAATTTCCGGACGGGTTTAACCCTCCTGTTACCGGTACCATTTCTTGTGAAGTGAAAAATATTTCCTTTCACATTTTGTGTAAATGAGACATATAGAACTGATATCAACTGTCACATGTGACCTTTGACCTTGCTACCTGACATGTTGCCCCAGAGCAACATTGGTAATTGGAGTCTGTGATAGGAAAAAAAACGATTCACTTTTTAAATTTTACTTATCATTTATTTTGATAAGAAAGGCACAAATAAGTCAAACTAGTTCAACAAACTAGTGAAAGAAAACGAATCAACAATATCAGTAAGCACTTAAGGCAGTCATGGCTTAAATTCCAATTATTTAAAATTAACAGGCCAGAAAACGTTGGCTTATGCAGGCTCGGACACGAAAGTTAACAGGAATGAGTTTACTTGTGGAATGCATTGGAGCAATTGCGCTCAGGGCAAATGCACAGATGAATTTTGCACTTGGAGCACTGCCACCGATAAAAGCCACTGGGACTGAACCTACACCGATTGCGCTTTCCAGGGTTTATTGGCCAATGACCAGTCATATCATAACGTACATCAGCGATGTGGGAAGGGACAACCTTATGTTTCTTTGTTGGCGGGCTTGTCGAAGATGATGATGGACGTCCTTGAGACGGTTTGCCACTTTTTATACACCTGATGAAAATCGGTCGTATTATGGTATGATCAGCGTCCATCCGTATGGCCGTCCTGTTGGCTCCAATCCGTTTCCGTAGCAGAACTCGACAACTACGAAGTCAATCTTTATGAAACTTGGTAGTCACATTAACCATGAGCTGTAGTTGTGCCTTTTGATATTGCGGATTCATCATTTTACAAATCAGTCCGTCTGTCTGTCTGTCCATCTGGCCTGACTGGATGGCTCCAATCCGTTTCCGGAGCACAACTCGATAACTATAAAGCCAATTTTAATGAAACTTGGTAGGCATATTAATCATTTACTGTTATTGTGCCTTTTGCTATACGTAATCATTAAAGAAATCTGCCCATCAGCCTGTTCGTTCGTCCGGATGGCTCTAATCTGTTTCCGGAGCAGAACTCGGAAACTATAAAGCCTATCTTTCTGAAACTTGGTAGGCACATTAACCATTAACTGTAATTTTGCATTTGCTATTACGGATTCATCAGCTTAAAAATCAGTCCGTCTGGCTTGACCGGATGGTTCCAATCCCGTTTCCAAAGCAGAACTCGAAAACTACAACGCCAATCTTTATGAAACTTGGTAGTCACATTAACCATTAGCTCTAGTTGAGCCTTTTGATATTACGGATTCCTCATTTTACAAATCAGTCCGTCTGTCCATCTGGCCTGACTGGATGGCTCCAATCCGTTTCCGGAGCTGAACTCGAAAAATATAGGGCCTATATTTGTGAAGCTAGGTAGACACATTAACCATCGAATGCAGGTGTGTCTTTTGCTATAACGAATTTTACATTTGGCTTTTCTTATTTTTATGGATACAAAGTTGGACTGAGCGATATTCAGAAGTAAATTTTGTTTCCGGAACAGAACTCAAAAACTGTAGGGTCTATCTTTATGAAACTTTGTAGGCACATTAACCATTAACTGTATTTGTGCCTTCTGCTATAACAGATTCACCCTTTGAACACGACATGGTGCCTGCTATTGTTTGAAATGTCTTCGGTTACCATGGTTATCCCAAGAGCACCCTCAATAAGGGCGTATGTTGGGTTTACTAAAGCTTTTGTTATAAGTGCATCCGCTATCCGGACTTGAACTCTTTTGAGAGGCATTTCAGCTATATTTTTCGTCAGCATTGACCACAGTCATGGTAACAGTCTGGTAAAAAAGGTACCATCATTTACTCTGGCCAGCCATTTTATTTAGTTATACTAGGTTATCTAATAAAAAATTAATTGAGAATTAATGAAATGTTAAATAAATATACATCTATTAGCTTAATATTATACATTTAATACTTTTATAATGTTTATATATAAATTTGATTGATTTAGTTAGGTCATTACTGTGAGATTCATTTTAACCTCCATTCGGCAAGGTATATGGTATGTCAATATATGTAATCAGTTTTCACCAATGTTGCAACTTGCCACAAGGGCTACACAAATTTTAATTATCTGAGATTTCGTCTTGAAATAATATTTTTTTATCTGTTCGGGTTTCACATATTTATTATATCCTACAAATAATTTGGGATGCAAAAAATACATCAATCTAACATTTTTATCACAAACAAACTATAAAAGTGGCACACCATATTATTGATTGCTGCATTGCAGACGATTTGACCTACTTGACCTTCATTCAGCAAACATGTGCTTCACAGGTGCTGCCATCTGTAACACGTTTTTAGAGAGTATATTTAGTCGTCATTCAGCTACGTTGGGAAATAACGGTTAACTTATTTGAAAAAATCGAATCAGCATACTTTAATAGTATGTGTAGCCACATGGTAACTAGAGGGTTAAACATGCAAACTATTGTATTGTTCATTCCATGTGTCTTATTCATGTATTGGTTGTACTATTATTGTAGACATAAACCTCCATGGTATACTCATTTAAACCGTATTTTATTTTCCACAGGATTCACATCGGCACAGAGTATGTTTTTTATGCGCTCGCCACGGGTGTTCCTCTGTTCATTGGTACTACTTGTATGTATAATATATATGTACTGTTTCTTACAATTAACATCGTATAATTCGAAACAATCCAGATCTACATTGCTACAAAACTGTACTGTTCTTCGTCACTTTAAAGAAAACGCCAGCATCTCTGAGTTGTATGTCAGTAACTTGCGATCGGACATATTACGCCATAAAGCACTGGAGCCATATTTTATTCCGAGGGAAACCAAAGTTAACATTCACAATTATTCTTTTCTGATCACGGCGGAGAAATTATGCAAAAAAAAAAGTCCACATATATTAATCGTTGTACATAGTGTGTATGATCACGTGGAAGCCCGGAGAACAATTCGACAGAGTTGGGGTAGTGTTGTTCAAGCAGGTGTCTGGGCGGATGATTCAGCCCTTCCCAATATAAAACTCATCTTCCTGTTTGGTACCATTGAAAATGTTGACGTCTTTAGCGAACTTCAAGAGGAAAGCCGTATCTACGGTGATATCGTATTGGCTAACTTCATTGACAGCTACGGGAATCTCACCATAAAAACGATGTCTGCTTTGCAGTGGACAATCAGATATTGTCCCGATGCCGATTACCTACTGAAAAACGACGAGGATGTAGTTGTCGTTCTGCCAAGACTGCTGGAGTTGTTAAGGACAGTGCCTCTGACACATTTTGTAGGACGACAAGGTTTCCAGACAAGGGTTGTCAGAGATGGTCCCATACCTAAATGGATAGTAAATAAGCAAGAGTACGAGCCGGACTTTTATCCACCTTACATTTTGGGAAATTTCTACGTCATCCCAAATGCTGCAATCGGAGTTTTATATCAGACGTCCCAATATATTCCCATCCTCTCGATGGAGGACGTGTTCATCACAGGAGTGGTTCGTCTGGTCACAGGTTTTCACATTCAAGACGTAGGGAAAGAGAAGGCATGTTTGTACCGATGTGACTTGAATGATACAGACTCGATAGCATTTACAGTGGGTACAAGCTATATCCGACAAGCATGGGATACCCTTGGTAAAAAAACCCTTATCTGAACCCGAGGTCACTAACACAAAAAGTGTGGCAAGGAGACCTCTTATTAAAGAAACATCACTGGACTAATAACTAGTACTTTAGAAAAATCACGAAACTATTTGTATAGTAATAGACGAAAGTGATGCTTGCTTTAATATACCGGCTTGAATCGGATAATCGTTTCGTCGCACCGCACGATTTTTTGCGTTTGCGTCAGGATTTTTGTCTGAAAAGTTAACATTTTTGGATTGAATTGTCACGGATATATAATGGTGCACACAATCACGAGAGAATGCCACAGAACAATGTTTGGTGACGTTGTTCGAACAAGGTGATGTTTCCCTTCAGGTCAAAAGTAAGATCCCGTCAGAAATTTGGCGTAATCTTTTTATGAAGTATTTCGTGTTTTTATCACTGCTGTAGTATGATACGATAATTAGTCAATGGGTGTAGAGTTGGGTTATCGGTGAGGGGGGATGTAGTGTTTCGGAAAAGCGTGCATATTAATGTTAATTATTTATATGCCAATGAAATACCCGAATCTTCTTCCCACAATTAAGTGATATTTCATTGCAGTGTAATATCAATTCTTGTTATTACTCTCTGAACTTTTGATTGACGTCTGTACACTCCATTTTAACAGAATAAATGGAATTCTTAGGTGTAGATTGCACTGTACCAAATACAGTCGGACAGATAAATATTAAGGCAATCTAATTGGAAAAAATATAAGAAAAATTAATCGAAAATCTAAAATACCTATATAAAAGTATTTAAAAATGATACATTTTTAATGCATACAACATTGATAAATTGTGGTTTTATTTTATTTAGGCGTAGAAATATCGAAGGGATTACACAGTTCCATTCTGACATTTGTGAGATTACAGCTGATAGAGGAAGCTGACATGGATTTGGATTTTATAGTTGATATAGATGATCAATAGAATATGACACAGCGAAGTTTAAACACTGCTATATTGCGATTATTTAAGCTATTGGTACACAGAGAAATTTGAATACCACAAATATTGTTCTCGTGAATAGAAGAAAGAATAACCCACTCGACGTTACGCGTCTCGTCGGCTATCCCTTTCAACCACGCATTCAATCGGGCATTAATTAATTAATGGTATTCAAATTTTACTGTTTAATTTTCTCTATATATTGCTACTGTTATACAGGGGATACACAGGCAATTGTAATCACCCGATTACGGCGATCGTACCAATCGTTGAAAAAATCCCCACGTGTGTTCAGGCCGGCGATAGCGATTATGGTCGGTGAAAGTCGTCCGGCCGACCAGTCGCCAGTCGCTTGGATCAAACACGTTTGATATTCTCGACCGATTTTTAATCGCCAGTCGTACGAACCAATGCTGTTAAACCAATCCAAGTTCGAGTTCTTCTCACATGACACATAAAATGGCAACTTCCACGAATGAAATCTGGGAGAAATTACTTTCCAAATACTTCTGTTTTCCCACCCGTCTACGTCTTAATCATCTTTTGATGAGTAAATATATTTCAGTTTTAATCTCACCATATTGGACAAATCACGTGACGTGACTGATGTTGCTTTTCGTAAGGTAAAAAATAATCCGGGTCGTTGGGTCAATCGCCACGTGTGTGCGCTGAAGTCGGCCGAAAAATTTCGTTGACCAATTCGTTGGCGATCAGGCGATTATAATCGTCCGTCCGTCCGTCACAAATGCTTGACAACACGCTATCTTGAAAACAAATTCACCGATTAACTTCAAACTTGGTATGTAGCTTCCTCCTATTAAGACGACGAATGGTATTGCAAATCACCAAATTTCGTTAAACGAAATTGCCATTATTACATTATTTATGCCTGCATGTGTTGTGAACACGATAAGTAGAGAATAAATTCACGGATTAACTTCAAACTTTGTATGTAACTCCCTCCTGTTAAGATGACAGATGGGATTGCGTTACACCCAATTCCATAAAATAAAATGGCTGTTATTACATAATTTTAGAATATTCATGCCTGTATGTGTTGTGAGCACAATAATTAGGAGATATTTTCACAGACTAACTTCTAACTTGGTATGTACCTTCCTCATGTTAAGACGACAGATGGGATTGCGTATTGTGAACACAATAGGTAGGGAATGAATTCATGGATAAACTTCGAACTTTGAAGATAGCTTCTTGCCTTTGAGAAATTGAGACAACAGATGGGGTTTAATTTCGTGAAACAACATGGCCGCCAATGCATTATTTTACAATGTTCATATCAGCATATGTTGTGTGCACTATAACAAATTCACAGATTAACTCGAAACTTGAAATATGGTCTCCTCCTATTAAGACAACAGATGGGAATTTAATCCAATTCCGTAAAACAAAATGGCCGCCATTGCATAATTTTATAATCATCATATCTGTATATTCAGATATAAGATATTAACTTCAAACTTCACTTTTTCTGTTAATACCATAGATGTGGTTGTGTTTCACTAGGTTTACAAACAATTTGTCTGACATTGCATAGTGCACCAAAAAGTTGATAAACACCATAACGTTTACTTTTTAAAGAAAAAAAAAGCTTTTAAACAATAGTAGGAAAAGGCGATTTGACTGGGATTATGAGCATATATTTTCAAAAAAGCCTTTAGTGGTGGACCTGCTAGCTACTCAGCTTATTTTTTTTATAAACTATTAACTCCTAGTCTTTGCACTGTGCTATGTTGCATATTGGTGATGGTTTCTGATCGATCGATTGATTGATTCTATTATTAACAACAAAAATTTATATCAAATACAAATACTTGTAAGCAATTGTTTGGGGGGAATAAAGTTCCGAGAGGACTTATTTAAACTCAAGATAATTTGTTGTTTCATAAATAGGTTATTTACATAAATATTTGTTGAATAAATGCACCGTTGGCGACTAAATATCCCAAAAGAAATCGCTTCGCATGCCGCAAGGTTGCCACACAACTTTAGACTATCGGTGAAATTCCCCCAAAATCATCTCGCTGTACAAATTAATTTTAAATTAATTAACTGAAAGCAAACTTTATACACCGTTTCCTCTTCATCCCTAAAATTAAATATTTATGAAATACAACATTATCTATTCATGTATGGTTTTGCAATATCGACTAAGGGACGTATTTTTCAGTTGTAACATCTCAGTTGCAACATCTGATACAAACATTTGTGATAGTTTTATGGTACTTTTTTTTACTTTATTGATTTATAATCATTTAATGTCTTTACCCTGCCATTGGCACGTACCGATTTTAACACAGGAGACTTGTTCGCCATAAACATAAACAACATCTGAATCACCACTTATGATACTATGTCGGAACATCCCTCGGCCATTTCCGTACCGTAAATAATCTTGGGCAATGTAGGGGTCATATTTTATAGCAATCACGGGAGGTAACTCGCATGGATTTTTTGTCATTTTATGACTGAGTTATCCACGTGTTTATTGTTTGGCTAAAGGCTTTTTTTGTGTTGATATGATGACGTCACTGGAGCTACATTATTATTTAATTACTTACACGGGATAAATTTGTATTATTTACAACAAAGGAAGGGTGTTTTGTTAAAATGTAATTTTACCCAAGAAACGGGTTTGAATGGCGTGGGTGTTTTTGTATAAGTAAGTTTTATAGTACGTTGGTTCATTTCAACGCATTCGCACAAAGCATCCAGGTGTTAACGTTACACGTTTTCGTGTAATATTATTGTTTCCATTCACATCGGAGATAACTGTATCGCTACGGAAAGTCAGGTCTAATTTTGTTACTTTTACTATTTGTCCTATAGTTCATCTTCCTATGCCAGTATGTGTAAGACGAAACTTCCAAATTACTATCCCTTGCTGTTATTCGAAGGAAAAACGTGGCAAAAATTTAATTGGACTATGGTAGAAACACGTAGGCCAATCAAAAAGGCATTTACACATCGAAGTCTACAACAAGCAAGCGTGGCGCCACTGCCCATAAGCCAGATAACACTCTCGATGAAAATGCTGCATTCTGGGATTGAATGAAGATAAACAAACCCACCACGTGCTTTTGCAGCATACAGAAACATGCAGGAAAGGCCATGTGTAGTTGACTTTGAGCGAAGTAGAGTCTCCCGTCTGCGCGATTTTTGTGTGTAAAAGAGGTTTAAATAATATTGGAAAGATCTGGAAGATAAGGTTAGTGATTTGTGGGGAGTTTGCCCTGAACTGTTAAAATTTGGAGTGAGGTAATTGAGCACATATTTCTTTCATATTATTCCTAAACGAATAGAATATAAATATGACACGCCGCCCTCTCCCCTCACCCGGTTTTGGGCTTACTTTCAAGATAGGTTCATACAAATATATAAGTCATTCTTTATAGGTTCTTTATAAAGAATATTATAATTACAAACTTGAAAGAGTTTTATTTGTATTGTTCAATTCTCTTTCTATGGATATTGCTAAAAGATCTACCAATGTCTCATGTCACATTTCTAAAATTTCTGAAAAGAACAAATATATAACAGGATTTTTTTTATTCATCATAGAACAAAAGAAAGATAGGTAAATATTTAAAATCAACACGCCATTAATGGGAATTAAAAATAAAAACTATGACTGATTTTAGCCACTCGCGAAATTTGTCGTATTAAAATTTACATAACATTACAAGGGAAACTTATTTGACCACGGCGTTGAATACTAATCAAATAATAAACTCATTCAATTCCAGGAATTACTGGTAGATGCCTGATGGATACAACAATTTTACAATGGACAAATTATCATGCAATTCAATAATGAATAGTAAGATACTATTAACACATCAGGTAACTGTGACAAGGATCTGAAATAAGCATTTATAATAAGCATCAATCCAAGATTGTAAAAAACAAGTCAATTCTAACAAGTAGCAAATTATTTTGAAAATACATGTATAAATGTAAGTCATCCTCAACACTTTTAATAATATTTTATTACTGAAATAGTTTTATCATGACACCAGAATATCAATTTCCTTTAAAGTGTTTCAGTATGGTGAATATATAGAGCCTTAATTTAGGTAATAAATACTATATAGTAAATATTAACAATTACTAAAGACTATTTTGAGGTATAATATAAAGAAAGAATAAAGAAAGTAGAGTGACAAATATATATTGTTGAATTTGTACAAACATATATAAAAGTCAAATGAATGCTGGCAGTGATATATACTCATAAGATTTTTTATTTGATTCTTTGTTTGTTTGATTGGGGTTTAACGTCGTTATCAAGGGTATTTCACTTATGTGACGACGGATTGTCCACTTCACACTGTTCCTTGCCTTATTACGGTGGAAAACAGGGCGGAAACCTCGTAAAAACTATCCCTGCATGTGATTGTCGGAGTCGCATCGTGTGACTCACTCATATACATGATCATGTGAACGGTAATTTGGAGTAGGATTCGGAAGCGCACGCGGTACCACTAAGCCACGGTCGCGGGCCCTATTTCACATAGCAAGAAAATGTAACCAAACAGAAGAAATATGTCCAGCAAATAATCAAATTGATATTTTTATCCTGTTGCTTAGAGACTGGGTGTCTTTATTATATCCTGATATATATATTAGCCACCTAGAAATCGACTTTATAAAGTTACTTAAATAATAATAATAAAACAGATATGTGAGCAATATCTCAAAACTTTTAGTTAAACGCCCCCTAACCGTGAGATGGCCTAATTTTGGCTTAATCGGCGAGTTTCTGTATTTTACCCTGTTATACAAAGTTATGAACTTTTTGTGTTTACCATACCCTGTGCCACACAAAAAGTCGAACGAAGGTTATTTTAAAGTTTGAATGAAAAGAAAAGTAATTTTTTCAGTTTGTGGCAAAAACAGAAAGTTCCTAACTTTGTCTAACCGTGAAAAATACAGAAACTCGCTGATTTTTGTT
>JAVFBX010234801.1:0-10666 GCA_034783855.1 Mopalia kennerleyi | reverse complement strand
ATCTCATTGAGAAGCCCACTTTTGGTGAGAAAAAAATAATAAAATCGGACAATTCATAATCATAGAATAAATGTACTATTGGCCTAGATATCAAACTTTATTGTTGGTAACTATTATACGTTTTGGCCCCAGAGGATATAGTTGACATTTACTATTATACGTTTTGACCCCAACTATTATACCAGGAGTCCATGAATCGACCATGATTATACGTTATGACCCAATGTATTATACGTTACTTGAGGATTATATGTTTTGGGCATTATACGTTCTGACCGGTCACCGTTGAAAACAAGAGGGAGTGCCTCGTAGCATACTGATTTAAAATGCCGCTTCCCGTTGAAACGCAGACTACAACATTTTTCCCTTTATACCTATTTGATATAAGACTTGGTCTTGAAAAGACCTCAACTCAGTCTCTCCAAGCCCCAAAGCCGTACAAATTTGTTTTTTCACATTTTTGTTTAGCCATTCTCTCACGTCTTCCATTTCTGTCGCCGTTTTCTCTATCTTTCAAACCCTGACGTAATTTCTCGGGGACCAATCAGAGTTGGTATGAAGGTTTTGCCTCGAAACAGCCGATACAGGCATATGATTGGATATAGTTTACAGGCGTTTGCCAGCGGCGTCTGGCAAGAGCCGACAGTATACGCTCAGCTCTAATCAGCGGGTTAATCAAGTTGTATATAAATAAAATAAAAACCCGCTGTATGTTATGAGCGTAGGCTCTGTGTCGCCCTGGCATCTTTTGTCATTCGTCAATTCTTCCGCCCTCCATTTCTATCTACCTCCCGCAGCCATAACATTATCTCTCTCTGTATACCTCGGCCTCTATTGTCTTATCGCTGGGAGTTTTCAAAACTGCTTCAGAAAACAGAAAACCAGAACAGCGTAGGCCTAATGTGTAGCAGAAAAATTGTTATGTAAAAAAAACAAGCATTATTGCTACATTTGTTGAGATATTTTCAACTTCAAGCGTCAGATTATTTTCAATTTTGTTTGTAATGTTAATGTTTTCCAAAGGCTTGAATTTGTATTTTTGTATCCACTCTTCTTCGTTTTTTCAAACAAGACGTTGTTATTGTTATATAACCGCGTCTGAATACGGTAGCCTATTATACAAGTAACCATTAATTAAATCGGCAAGCATATTGAGAAAACCAACGCATATCTAAATAAGTTAAATTTCATTAACACAAGTGATCAAAAACAGACAACCATTTGCGAAATAAATACTTTTTCGCAATGTGTAAATGTTGTTGTTAATTAAATGTAGGTGTTCTTGATGTTGTTTAAATGATGGGTATACATAATATTATGATAATCAATCCATGGAGGGAGTTATAACATATCAGTCGGATGTTCTTTAAGAAATTATAGGAGAGTCTTACAACAACATAAAAAGCAAACTTACCTACAAAATTGGAAAATTTCGGGACACTGATTTGAGCAGACGGCCAGTGATCCATGTGCTCCTATCCCACAAATCCATATTCAGTACTTCCGATTTTGATTGGCCCAATGCTGTCCCAATCTCTGTTTGCCAGAATTGAAACTAGCCATAGGTCCAATGCTGGGCCAGTTCCATCAAACCAGCATTGTCAATTACATCTATATCCGTTACAAAGAATGGAGTCATCGGCATCGGGTCAGTAAAGAGCCCATTATGGCTGCCCAATACTGGCCGAATAACGGGTTCCCGGAACAACACAAACTACCCTCTATAGTGGGCCAGTGCTAGACCAGTACAGACTTGCCGTTTTCGATACGTCGGCATAGTAGTAATGATGCCAAAATCGGTCCACTACCATAATGTTTGCTGAGTGCTGGTGTGAACGAAACAAATGATGCCGGTTCCAGATTTAAAACTCTCATTTAAAGACATTTTAAATTAATGAATTAAAAAAATGAATGCAATAGATAAAACTCTATTTCGCCTTTTCATTCAATTAAAAAAAAAACATGTTGTTGATTGGGAGTAATTTTAACACAATCTGGAGTTTTTCTTGATTTCTGCCATTTAAATCGTTTATCGCTCGTAAACTATTTGCAGTAAGCTAAGTCTTTGAAATTTGGCACACACAATCTTATAGCCATTAACTAAAAAACCGTTATGAGTAGTATCGGTTGCGCAACTAAGTTATCATTTACTAACATATATAATAAGGAAGGTTTGTGCGTTATCATGTACTAATTGGTTATTACATAAATAGTAGTAAATAGTTTAGTACATGATAACGCACAAATCAACGTTATTATGTATTAAAAGTTAGACCACCTCAAAACCATGTTTTCTACATAAGTAAAACATTTTTTGTCAAATGCAATACAAAGATTCTGATGGTCCTAACCCGATCATAACTCTAGTTATCATCCATTAAAGAGGAACACCGAAACCACTTGAATCATCGAATCCTGTGTACTGTAGACTTCACTGATCTATCATTGGATAGTTAAAAATTGGCCGACCAACCAGAGTGTAGGAAAACTCAGCAGCACAGGATTTGACGATTCAACTGTTGCTTGTGATTCTCGTTAATTGATGATAACCAGAGTTACGATCAGGTTATGGAAATTGGTGTATTGTATTACACACAAAAAGTTTTACTTATTTATAGAATACTAGTATGGCATTTGAATGGTCTTCTCCTTCAAGGGTGAGAAGTACTAAACTGTGATAAAATAAACACAATGCAACGACCAATTATAACATATATAGTTTATGGCTACATTGTTTTAGTTCGAAATCTTCTTTGAATTGAATTCAAGGAATACAGATGAAACTGTTTTTTTATCCACAATGTACCCTCCAATTAGATGCGATAAGTTTGACCTGGGATTACATTATACAGGAATATGTAACAGAAAGCTTTAACCATGAATTGCAGATGAAATCATAATCTCTCTCGCGGAACGCAGGAAGTGGCGAAATGCTCTAACGGTTTGCAAGCGAAGAAGACAGTGTGTTGGAATAAAATTACTTGATTTCACTCTTTAATATTTCCATTTAACAGCTGCTATCAGAAATAAGAAGACCTAAGTACATATAAACGACTATCTTTAATTCCGTATAGAATAGTATATTATACCTCGAAGAAAGTGCATTTGGGTAAAACAAACGGTCTAATTTTGGACTAGAGAAGGCGATCGGGACTCTTTTGGTGTTTTACACCGCTAAGTCAGTTTTTCATTCACCCCCTTGCAAACCATGTCAATCCGTTAAAGATACGTTAATGTCTATCTAGTTCCATTCTTAATGCAGATAAATAATTTTTCGATTATTTTTTAGACCGCAAAAACTGCGAAAACCAAGTAAATAGTATATTTTAATATTTTTGGTTTATTTTTGAGTCATTCGAGATTATACTTGTTTTTCCGCCTAACTGGCATTGAATATCAATAGAGGAGTTAATGCTCGTTGCAATATATTCATATTCCGTACAATGTCAAATATTTATGTTTTTGCGGATCTTTAATACAACCAAAAACGTCGCGAAGGAGGGAGACTCTCATGAGCTATCTGTCCCTTTAGTGTAATGCACATGCGCACGGACACCTATCAAACTGTCCAGTTTTCCAGAATCTTTACGGAAACGGACGAATGAGAACAATACCTAGTACCGGATTTTATGTGGATTGTGCCTGGATAAGGCCGAGCTTCATATCCCTGTATATTGTAATCACAGGTTAGACGTGGCAACAATACTATCTAAATAGTCCTTCAAATTCCGCAATATGGGATGGACCGTCATATAGTATGCATTTATCTGTACTGGTGCAAACTTATGAATTCATAATTATCAAAAAAGTCGGAAAGAAGTGCATTTACACAATAGATCCGAGTAGCGTGTGAATGTACCCTGTGTTTTGTAGGTTAATTTTGTTGACACTTTTTTTTTTAATTCCATTGTGAATTTATAAAATGTCAAAATGATATAAAAGTATGTATTCTTGGAATTTTCTAAACGATCCAATAAGTCATGTGAAGCTTCGCTTCGGGTCTCGTGGGTATTTTTTTTACCGTTAATTTACTCGAGCAATATTTTTGGTATTAAAATTTGCTTGTGCAATAATCTATTGATCAAGTATATCAAATATAAAATCAAAATCCATGTCAAATTCCCCAATCAGCTGTAATCTCGCAAATAGGACCCTTGGAAATTCCTACGCCTGAATGAAATAAAATAATAATTTATCGATGTTGCATGCTCAAAAAGATATCTGTTTTTGCTACATAACAAGATTACAATTTCTTATATATTTCCCAATTCGATTGCAATACTATTTATCTTTCTGGCTGTCCATCTAAGAAGGACTATTTTTGATTAAAATCTTGCATACGTGATTCGGTTTTGGTTTAAGCACGAGGCTGTTGACACTCAACAATTTGAAGCATGGCTGTTTTTGTTGTATTTAAAGTATCAACTCATTTCCCCTGACCTTTTTAAATCAATTCACCTGGTCAATTTCACTATATATTTGTTTTGGTGCAGTGCAATCTACATGCACTGAAGTACTCTATTTAATCTATCAAACTGGAGTGTGCAGACGTCACTCAAAAAAGTATTGTAGTCCGGACAGGGTTAAAGTTCAGAGAGTAATAACAAAAAGTGTTATTACAATGCAGTGAAATATGATTTTTATGCGTGAAGAAAATCCTGGTATTTCATTGGTATGTAAATGATAAACTTGTATATTGAATTAATTTGGATCGAAAAAACACACTGCACATTTGACCATTTAGGTCTAGTAATCTAATTATTACCACAGCAAATAAATTAGTTAATTTAATAGCAAAATTTTTTAGTTAAAATAGTGAGCACCATAATTGATCTAAATTTTGTGAAATCGTGTAAAAAAAATACGAACTACACCTTTCGGTAAAGATTTTAAAAATAAAGTGAGAACGGGAAATTACGATGAACACATTTTGATCCGGCAGCCCGTTCAAAGGCTCTACGGTGAATAGTTTGCTGGATATAATCAACTCTGTACGTATATTTTGCAATAATCTGAAGTGACTGAAAACAGCATTACGATAAAATGTCAACTCAGGCTATATTTGATTGACCGCATTTGTTTGAGTCATTATATGTATTGAATGCAGTGTAAGTTAAAATATGAATCATTGTAACGATAAGTAAACTTTTGACGGATAGAAACGCAGTGGGAAGCTAAGATTGTTGTGACAACCCCAATAATCTCGGACACTTTGTCCATGGTCGTTTTAAACGTTTAACTTAAATAAAACGGATAGAAATGTTAGCCATTTTGAGCCCAATATGTATAGTTGTCCTACTCTGGTGTGTTCGCAGATGGTGGTTTGTACAGTGCACATGCACCCCATGCGATATACACAGCAGCTGTCCGCGTCATAGGTAAAAAAGATAGATCTGTCGACACTAAAAACATAACAATATATCAGGTCTATAAAGCCTACCAAAAAAATATGTAATAATTTTTTAGAATTTTTTTTTTTAAATTAACTTCATTGTACTATTAGGCAATAGACTGGTACAAAAATATGATTGTGAAGCCAAACATATATTTACATATTTTGTATTTTTAATGAAATTGTATTGTCCTTTTATTGTAAAGTCAAACATACATAACTTACAGCAAATGGCAAATCTATTAACAAAACATTGTCGCACGCACGTGCTTAACATACCTGATACGAAATTACTTGTTGTCCAACATTACATTCCTGTGCTTAGTAACATGTTGTCAGTTTTTAATGCTATTAAATAATAATAAAGCTTTATCGACTTAAATTTCAGGATAAACATCTACCCACAGATGTATGATTTACAACACATTTTGTTTTACCTGTTTCCTCGTGTCAGTTTGTAAGGTATATTTTGTGTGTGTGTGTTTGCTGTGACGATTATATATACATGTACACTGACAACTCTAACTCCAAACAATGAGTCAACTACGGGTCAGCTGTCTCTGACAGAGTATATTCGGATAATACATAATTTGTTTTCCACTTCTTTCGTAGGTGCGTTCTGCAGTTGATATAACGAATGGACAAATACATTATTTTTTCGACCAAAAGAAAAATAAAATAACATATTGAGAACTGAAATCATCGTCGCTGGTAACAATTCACCGCCAGTGACTTTAATATGATACCAACCGCGAATACGTGTTATTAATTGCACAAAACAAAATTGTGCTTTTCAGTATTCATTTCAGGATTTCGATTGTCCCGAACAAACATAAGCTATTTTTTTGGTTTTCACAAAAACAATCAGCAATCATTGTAACTGTGTCCCCAAGACAATTGTTATTGCTTACGATTTGCTGATATAATGTCTAATCTTTCTTGAAAACAATTTCCATGTACATTAAGTAGGACAAACATTTTTTTGATTCTGTAATAGCAAAGAAAAATAATGTGGTCGCTATACCAGATCAGAAAGAAGACTGATACGTCACATATATGGTTTGACAGCGTCATAACAAATGAAACAAAAACATTAATACAAAATTAATATTTACATAAATATATAGACACGTGATATGAAAGTGTATCTTCCTTTTAATACATTTGACCATTGAAATTCAGTTCCCTCCAAAACTAGGTCACGTTGTATTTCTACCTTTTTTTATTAGATTTTCGTGCCTAACTATCACGATAAACATTTTAATGACGAAATAAAAATAATAAATCCCCAGCTGGCATTCGAAATAATTTTATGCAAACAACATCCATTACCAACAGGAACATCGTGCGTATTCGTTCCAAACTGTTGGCAAATCTAGCCGTCAGAATTGTATAATATGTTATTCTGTACATTTATTATCCATTGTGCCACACATATATTTATATGTGATAAGTTTATACAATGTGTCGTTATTTTAAAATTACATGTAGATGTGTCATCGTGAACAAGGTTAACGGCATTGCCTCTGTTATTTAACAGATTAAATCCAACATACGTTTGGTTTATATTTTTTGATGTAATATAAGACTGTACGTCATAAAATCACTTTGCCCATGTCGATGGTTTAAAATAAAAATAAATTCCAGTGGGCCTCAAGAAAAAAGAAAACAACAATTCACCCTTTCAAATATAGCGTAAATCGAAGGAGTTATAAATGCCCACAAAGTATACAGTGTTGTATTGAGTTACATTTATCACCAAGGAACAGCGACACACGACGCTTCCATGCAATTGTTTAAAACACTTTGTGCCTTTTACCAGATAGTATATTGTATGTTGATGATATAATATCAAGATAATATTAAATACAAATATTAAAAATAATTTTGGAATGTTAAAAATTGGCGATAGATTAGTGAGAAGCGTCAATGAATGTTTATTGCATACATCCCATTGCAGTTCTCTTTTTTTAAACAGTGCACGTTGACTTACATTTAACGTCCACAAGTTCCTTCGTCAGTTACTTTTACCAATGATCCCCGGTTCAATGTCCAATGTCACTGTTACACTGTGGGCCTCCGCTCATACCCTGCCTGAAAGCATTCTATATTCGTAATCATTATGTCCCTGGGTTGTCTTGATGGTAGAATAAAAATGCCCCTATGCTGAAAACTTATATCGACAGTAAATGTCACGTGGACATGTCCAAATTAAAATTATAAGACACTTTTTGAAATCAAGTAAAGAAAGAGATTCTGTTCATTTCACTTATGGGTTATAAAAACAAAAACAAATATGTGTAAATTTGACACAAATTGCGGGATGTGCTCATTATCATCTCATAAAGTAAATTTGTATACAAACATTAATTTCACTCGATTGACATTTTACAGAGAGTAAAGGTGTGTAAAATAAAATCCATTAATGGCGAAAGGACAGACGCAGGGTGAAAATCTAGTTATCTGAAGTGATGGCAGAACACAACAAAGTTTTTCCCTTTAAAACGCTGAAGGACATTCTCCCATAATGTATTGCCAACATTTATTTATATTGTTTATTAATATGTCAATATATGAACATTGGGAAGTCTTTCAAGGTTTTGTTCTTAATTTGTCCGTCTATTATTTGATACAGATTGCTATCACTTTGTCTTAGAATAGCCCCGATTTGCCCATACGCAGTATTACTGATAACAAGAGTGTCACAGAATTTTAACAGATACTGAGACAGAATCACATCGCCCATCGCGACACACTGCTGATTACCATGGTATTTCTGACCTTGAATGTCAATCAGTTGTTTGGGGAATCGTCGCTTAGCTTCGTTTTGAAAAGTTTCCGAATCCGTGGATACGAAAAACATGTACCTCTTAATGTCTCTATATTGCTCCATAAACTCCAGCAACCAGGGCAATTCTGAAAGCAACATTTCGATGCGTTTTTCTACAGGAACGTTGAGGTTGTGACCCACCATTCTCTGAACGCAAATTAATTTTCTACGCTTTCCGTTATCCAGTAGTTTGGTCAAAAATGTTGAGACTTGAGAGTGGAGCTTGCCATTTAAGGCAAATAATTGATTATATAAAGCTGGAACCAGCGAAAACCCATTTGTACGTGATCCAAATAATCGGGACAACTGTTTCTTGTATCGAGGGTTCACTTTGAGATGCGAATAGACATCACGATTTGCTGAAAGTTTCACAACGTCATTAGGAAAATAAGTAGACAGATCTGCGACCTCAAGCAATTGACCAAACGACTTATTACCCCGAGCGTCGATCAAAACTTGATCAGAAAACGCAAGTTTATCTATCTTTGTGTTCCACAAGACGTAATTAGGATGAAAAAAATTTGTCAGTGGACACGGGGACGTCATATTCATAATAAATACTCGATCTGTTAGTTTTGCAATTATATAAGTTGAGAATATCCCACGTAATCTATCGGACCAGCTTCCGCAGTGACCTATCTCAGAACATGTATACACAAGGTACTTCTTCGGAGGAGGATGGTTTTCTTGGCCTCTTGGGAAAGTTCGCATCAGATTTTCATCGTGCAGTTTGTGAACATCTCCAGCATTTTCTCTGGATATTGAGTGGTAATTAAGACTATTTGATTGGCCGCTATGCAGTGTTTTGGTGTGTTCCATTGCTCCCATATTCCGTTCCACAGAAAGGTGTTTTAGGATACTGTAAACAAACACCGAGGTCGCAATATACGCCAGTATCTGGAAAGGAAGCATAAATTCACGATGAAATCGTACACTTTTGACAGTCGCGTGGGTCAGTCAGACGTGTTTCAGGGCATGATTAATCTATTGTGATTTTGTCGTCATCCTGTTCCCAATGTTATGATATCGGTGTAATTGTTGTCCAGCAGGGCTTAGGTGTGTATATAACTGTTTATTTTTTGTGTTCGTGTGTAGTTAGTATATTTTTGGGGGTTCTCTTTGCCATTCAAACTGAACTGTTCTGTTGTTTTGTTGTTGTTGTAAATGAAATTTTGTTATTGGATGTGTGATTTCCTTCAGTCTCTCTGCAACGCACTTTGCTTTGTATTTATTATTGCTCTATATTTTTATTAGTACTAGTACTGTTAGTACCCCAACATCACGAATGCTTTTGTATTTGGTTAGAGAAACCTTACCGGACGAAGTGGTATGGCATATCAACACTTTCCAGTTAAGTTGTACATCCCTATTGTAACTAGATGTTTTAATTGCCAGCTTTAAAACCACAAAGCGTCACAGTATAGACGTAAATTGAGCTAGATGTGGCGAGAATCATGAGTATGATCAGGGCCCATATTGAGAGACACCAAAGTGCGCAAACTGTGGTGGGGCCCTTAGTGCTGCAAATGGCTGGTGCCCTGTGCTTACAAAAATAAATTGTAAACATGTTCACTCCACAGCGTAGCTGAAGTACCACCGACTGTGACATAAAACATCAATCTATCAATCAATCAACCAATCAATCATTTAATGACACAATAATATCGGAAACATACAAATGCATGCTCTTTATTGGAAGGCCATAGACCCTGTCGGTGTGGGTGGAAACTGCGTTGTTATGACAGCGCCATTGATCAGGTGAGGTAACTCGGGATGGAGACAAAGATCGTATCGACACAGGACCTTTTTTCTAGTTGTTGAAGTGAATAAATTAGTACACAACCTTAAAGGATAATAAATTGGTTTACACGTTTTTCTCAGTGTATACTGAATTTACTGACCGTCCTGTAAGCTGGCACACATCTTCCTCCGCAGCTCATGGTGTGCGTGTTTGCAGGACGGTCATCAAGGTCCGTACACCCTTCGAAAAACGGTAATAACTTATCGCATCACACTGTCACGTCATAACTAGAAACTTCCCCATTAATGTCGTATTTTCCAAGTCTTTGATTTGAAACGACATGCATACACTACTATTTAAAGGATAATACTTTTACAGATTTGATAATACGGTTAATATATTTTCCTTCATAACACAAGAGGGAAAAATGATAAACAACTGTAAAAGAAATCATTTCATTAACATGTACAAAGGTGGATAAAATCTTCGAGGCGTTGAAAATCATATGTTTGTCAAATATCCCGTGGTACATGTAATTTTATGGTGTGCTTGGTACAATCAGATCTAAATATGACCCAAATTAGTCGGTTACCAGCTCTGGGTGATTAAGTATAACTCCAAATATTCTAATGGAAAAAAGTAACTGTGCATCACAGAAAATGGGACAAAACAAAAGATGTTTGAAAAGTTATAAACCTAACCG
>JAVFBX010234790.1:0-10666 GCA_034783855.1 Mopalia kennerleyi | reverse complement strand
AATACAGTATTTAAGTCGACGGCTAATTAATGGAACGCCGTTATTGGGCCGATGAAATATTAAATCATCGGATACATAACGGAATGCCGTTATTGCACCAATGAATTATATTAAATGACCGGCTGCATAGCATGATTTCGGTATTGGACCAATGTAGGCGAAACTTTATTGGTCATACTATGGCATACCAGCGTTAGGCCAATACATAAAACAAACGTCTGGGCGAATTACGGAAAACCAGTATCGAGCCAATACTGACTGGAAAGGTTTGTATTGGCACAGTACTGGTTGATAAACTTCTGGTTGTATTACGGCATGCCGGTGTTGGGTCAATACTGGCGGAATGACGCATGGTGCTGGCCGGTATTGCCGTAACTAAACCGAATAAGACCGGTATTGGCCCAATTATGTAATGTTTGTTGGGAAGAGAACTTCTGAAGAAGCTCTATTACTGTTGTGGTGTTTTCAACACAAGGCACATATTTTCAATTAAGTCGAATGATAGAGCAACATGAATCTCGTAGTTCCTCTGCTGTGGTGTTGGCATCACTCTATCATATCCACAAGGTATCTGTGTGGGTTAGTTGTCTTTTTTGTTGGGCTTGGGAGAAGATATGGCAGAGCCACCAAACAGGCCACTCTGTGGAGATCTGTTAAAACAGAAATGAATCATGAATCAACTGGGTTTTTTCCCAACATGATGATGTTTGGACGAGAGCTGATGCTACCCTCGTACCTAGTTATTGGATCACCCCCAACACAGAAATATGATCCTATACCATGGGTGGAAAGTCTTCGTGACCGAATGGCCGAGATTTACTAGCACAACACAGAAATAATGGGGTTGAATTGACAGCGACAGAAGGCACTGTACAACAAAAGTCCAATCTGAACGTTTGTACGATTGGCGATCTGGTGTACTACTATATTTCTGCTACGAAACTTGGAGAAAATAGGAAATTAAGAGACAGCTGGCATGGGCCATATGCGATTAAAGAAATAATATCGGGTGTCACATACCGCATCGAGGACATCAAAGGGAAGGGTCACATTGTCCACTACGATTTAATAAAGCCCTTTAATGCACGCGAAGAGTCTGAAAGCGACAACAACGAAATGGACCTACTTAGAGAGACGGAACGTTTTTCCGTATCAAATTACAATTCATCCAACCCAAGCTGTTTCCATTGTAAATCCGGACCCTCCAGTGATTACAAGGAGGGGCCGTTGCATGCGACAACCTGCTCATCTCGATGACTTTGTCAGATGGCTGGGTACCTAAAAAAATTGTAGGCATAATAAGAGGGGGATTAACTGTTGGCAGAAATTTTGTAACCCTTGTAATTTATCTTTCTTTCCTTATTAAGAATAGCTGATAGATCACAAAGCTGGAGTCGAGACAAAACCAGATTTCTATGTCGCTTTTGCAACAATAATTATAGCTCAAAGAAGCATATGAAAGAGAGCATATGATTAGGAGGAAGGCAGGCCCTACCCTGAGCAAGTGCCACCAAGGATCTGGCGCCCCTGAACATAACGCCTGCTGTCAGGAAGGCGGGTAGTGTTCCCTGTCCATTGTTAAGGATATTTGTCCTTACTGAGATGTTAGATGTCCTTTGTATCTCAGTCGAAGATCTAGGGTAAGTAATTGTATCAAACCTGTGTTATCGAAACTTCGGGTTGAATTAGTGAGTTAGAAAATGACCAGCAGCAGGAAAACTAAACCACTTACTGTCTTTATGGGGAATTGTCTGTGAAAAGATAGTCTTCTGGTGTGAATTATAACAGGAGGGCGAATATAGACGTGTACAGATGTGACCGCATCAAAAAGCAAGTTAGTGCGCTAGGCAGATTGATCTCCAACTGCTCTAGCACGCTTTAATGCGCTCTGGTGAGCTCTAGTCTGCTACGGACAATAGCAATGTGAAGTAACCCGCTGTGCTCCGGTGCACTCTAGCACGCATTAATGCGCTCTAGCACGGATTAGTGCACTGTGGTGCACTCAGGCGCACTAGGCCTTGCCTTTTGATGCGGACGCGTCTGTAGTTGATTTAAAGAGCGGAGCTGATGTCATTGTTCCAAACGACGGTAGTTATATCATCTAGTTGTGGCTGTTCCCCACTGGTGACCGACCATGTTTTCAAACAATGCATTAGTCCCGCCTGTTAAATGAACTAATTGACGGCTATGCTTACTCAAATGCGAGTGCAATACTGATGTTTGTCTTTGAAAATGTGCAATAAAAAAAATAAGTTTAGGTCGAAAAACAGTTCTCTCCCTTTAATACCATAGATGTGGTTGTATTTCACTAGGTTTCACAACAAGTATGGCCGACATTGTATGCATGTATCACACAACTTTAACGCTGTGAAAAAAATAAATAGTTCTTAAACAAAAGTAGGAAAAGGTGATTTGACTGAGGTTATGGGCATATTTTAAAAAAAAAAAGCCTCTAGTGGTGGACCTGCTAGCATAGCTACTCAGCTTGTTTCAATATAGGTATTGCTTATACAACGTTTCCTCTCTTTTTTCCACCATGGACAATCTGTCTTCATATAAGTTAACTAACCTTGAATAGGACATAAAACCTGTATCAAACTTACAAATCAATATAACATCAATTGTAGAACAAAACAAACAAACTATATTATGGTTTAGGTGCTGCTATTTACCATTGGAGTACATTTGTGAAAGTTGATCCCTCCAAGTTCTCTTCATTCTTGAATGTTAACTTTCTTTATCTTGTTTTGCAGTATCTGAACTGGACACCTTATGAAAATGAGAAAAATGTTGAAGAGGAGAAGTCGACAGCAAAACTACCAGGTAACTCGACTTAGAATCACTATTTAGTAGGGCTGTCACAGGACAGAGAATTTTTTTTTTAGAATTTGCACCTTTTCATGGTCAGTCAATCAAGTTCAAGTTCGACCCTCAGGTATATGAGTGAGTCACACAATGTGGCTCTGGCAATCGTCAGGGTAGTAGGCGATGACGAGCCCGTGGGGGAGCGAGTTGGCCAGTCCTGCAGAATACTCCCTCGGCTTCCTCGGTCAATTGTAAGAGGCGAGAAAAGAGGAGCTTTCTGTTACCCTGGTGCTCTCAGATCTAAAGGGGAACAGGAAGCTGAACTGTTTGTATGTTTTATTTTTGTCTCCGTCGTCATAGAAGTGAAATACCCTTGAGTACGACGTTAAACACCAATCAAACAAACAAACCAATTTCTGATTTTTATTAACTCAAATATTTCTGCCTCAATATTATTTAATGTAAAACAGGTATAAAATGAATGGATTTCTTCTCATTACAGGTGGTGCTGCTGATGTTTGTGAAGTCCGTGTTAAAGACGAGATTCTGGAAATCAACCGTCGCAAACTAGCTACTTATTCCCACTCACAAGTTGAGGATTTAATTAAACGTGCTGTTAGGACTGGAAAATTAGAACTCAAAGTCAAGAGATTTATACGGAAAGGTATGGGAAATTGACATGGTTTAAATGAACCAAAATATAACATCAAAATGAATTGTTCATCTTGCTAGAGTTGACACATTAAAGCATGTTGCCCTGTCTGTGGGCCAATTCACAACCTTTTGTCGACCTCTGGTATATGAGTGAGTCACTGGATGTGGTTCCGGCAATCACTGGAGTGGTGTTTACCAGGTTTTCCACTGTGTTTATGTAAGACACAGTGTGAAGTGGATCATCGTATAAGTGAAATACTCTTAAGTACGACATTAAACCCAAAAGCAAACAAACAAACTAAAGCCTGTTAAAAGTGAAACTGTAAATACTAACAGCAGTTGAAGAGCAATGCAATGGAAGAGTTATTCTTCAAACCTTCTGATGATAACTTTGTTTATGATGTTTACCAAATTATATATATACATGTATGTCTAAATGTTAAACTGTTTTCATCAAGATGATAATTTATAAATGAGTACTCAGCCTTATTTCTATGCTTTCAGGGTCCTCCTACTTATCGGATGAGTTCAGTGAAGGAGACAGTTTTGATCGTTTCGAGGAGCAGGTAATCACTGTTCTTTGTTTGACTTATCGTTGTAACAGTTTTGCATGATAAATTCCATTATTGTGTAGCTGGTAATCACTGTTCTTGGTTTGACTTATCATTGTAACAGTTTGGCATGGTAAATTCTATTGTTGTGTAGCTGGGACTCGTTGTGGAGTTTCTAACTCATCCATTAACGTAAAATAAATATGATCAGAACTAGAACATCTTTTAGAACGTTTTTGTGCAAATCAGACTTTTTTCGCCATTCATCATGTGTTTCTTACACGTCTTATATGTTTCAGATGGAAAAGGAACAGGAGATGAAATCAAATTCCAGGACTGAGCACACGGGGTTGACACCCATGATGGACTCCCTACTGAGAGAGAAACATGACCATACTACTGAGAGTAGAAGAACTGAGTGGGATGAGCGCATGCAGGAAGATGAACAGACGGACAGACAAGACCCTGAGGAGAGGAGTTACAGTCCAGAAAGTGAAGGGAAAGAGGAGTTGTATTCATCAGAGAGGACACAGGTAAGATCCTTCAGTCACCCTGTCCGCTATTATCTGTCTCAGAAGTCAATTTTGACAATGGGGTTTTGATGATTGTTTGTATGTTTGATGGGAATTTAATGCCATACTTCCGAGGATGTCTTGTATATATCTGTAGCTTATTGTACCTTACTAGTTTTAAGTCTACATGTAAACGTTTTTGTGTTATTTTTTTAAGTACGGTAAATCAAGAACAAAATTAAAAACATTTTGCTCTTATTGTCTTATCTTCACTTCACATATGTTTTGAGTTCTAGTTGTAAATCTTTGTTGGATTTCCGTTTGAATGATATTAACTTTAACCACCAAAGAAGCAACCAGCAATGGCAAGAGATAAAGTGCCTGTTAGTTCAGTATTCCTACAGATTGAGCAGAGGGTTGGGAAGGAGCTTTCTGTTGCCCCAGTGCGCTCACAGATAAGGGGCAATATGAAACTGGTCTGTTTCTGATGTCTGTGGATTGCATCCTGTGATTGTCCTGTTTTTGTACCCCCTCGTCTTTGTTTGTTGCCAGTGGTGTCGAGTGGGTTTCCTTCACCCATTCAACTGGCAGGGAATCATATGAGTGAAGTACAGCATTAAACCCCCGTCAAACCTATCCATTGATTTAGGACATATGCCGGATTATTGGCAGTCACATACAATAGTCACATTTATACAGGTACAACTAAGGTGTGATAATAAGATAAGTCTACATTTGGAACCATTGAGAATGACAATTCATTTGACCTATTGTGCACAGACAGAACAAAGGAAATAAATATCAGACAACAATTATATCTTTTACAAATTGTTTTGTTTTGCCTCGTTTTAATGTAGGTTACCAATGATTATTCAGCTGAGATAGAACCAATAAGAAAGAAACCAGAGGAAATCGAATATGTTGAAGATGATGAACGTGAATCACCTGTTCCTGAGAGAGAACCCAGTCCTGTACAGCAACAGTCCCATGTCATCAAATCAACTTACAAACATAGCTACACCCCATATTCACCAGGTATGTCTGGTCTTCTCTGATCTTATACTCTTGTTTTCTGTTCAGTATGGAATGGTTTCCCCCTAAACATCTATATAATATGGTCTAGTTTCAAAGTTTCTCTTTGATAAGAAGTTGAAGAATAAGTCATTTTATGACCAGAATTTGTCTAAATTTTTTCCTTCGTCAGATTCTGATTACAAGCCAGCCAGTGTGATAACTGCAGAACCAGGGAAACCTATCAGCTTTGATGTGTCAATGCCTGTCAGTCAGGAATCACCCTCAGAAAGTAATGGTTTTGGTCCACCCAAGGCTTTACTCCGCTGGCAGAGACGACCTCGGTCACAGTACGAGGATGAACCAGAAGAGAAAGCAGACCTTCAAACCTCAGCCAATCAAACGTCATTCTCTGTGGATATTAACCAATCAGCATCAAACTTAAAGAATTCTCAGCCAAAAGAAGAAGAACAAGAAATAAGGCCAACTTTCGTTCCCAGAGGGCAGATAGATCTGAGCCGAGAAATAAAAAGGATGGAAGAGTGGGATAGAAAACAAGAACAGAGACGTCAGGTCAGTTTGAAAAGGTTTACAATTATGTGTGTATAAATATAATTATTATGAATTTATATTTTTGATATAGAGAATGGAAATTTTACTTGGCTACAGCAGGATTAGAACTTCAGTCTCTGACTATCAGGACCGACTATATATTTATTTTTAATGTCGACTTTATATACATACACACTTAAAGAAGGTCAGATAAAAGTAAAAATAATAATGTTTTAGAATTTAAAGATTGAGCATTCAGACATGTGTGTGATTGATGTTTTTTCTACCAATGCAGCCTGATGTTACGATTTCAACTGACCAAGAGCAGGTAACTCCTGTAGTAATGCTGTTATTGTACTTTTCTGCTTCATTTACTACACTCTTTCTATGGTGTGTGCTTACTACATGTATGTTTCCAAACTGATGCTGTTATCTACATTTTTTCTTTGCCTGTCTGCTTTTCTTTTGCAACTTAAGTACATTGTTTTGTACCGATTGTAATTATTTTCACTTTCATTCAGAGACTCCTGCAGGATACACGTATTAGTCTCCCATATACGTTGGAATGGTTGGGAATTTGGACTCAATATTTTGTCTTTTTAACAATACTTTCATGCTATTTATGTTTGCTTCTATCTGCTTAAAAATATGTTTGTTTTTGTAATATTCTGTTAATAATCAAATTAATTGCTGATTCATAAAAACAGAATTATTAATAGGTTATTCCTTTTTTGGGGCTCTTATATAAGATATACATTGTAGCTTCTCTTGCTTTCTCTCTTGTTTATCTACTTGAAGGTTGGTGATTGTTTTTCTGTCTCTGTGGTTTAAGCTCTCCTTACTATTGTATGGCATTTTATATTTAAATATTGTTTAACCTAAATCTAGTTTATTATTGTTTATTTTGTCTAAGTTAAGCTTAGATCACTTGCTACAAGTAATGTGATCTTATTTATATGACAATATACTGACAGATGGCAATATACTGCTACAAGTAAAATGATAGTGACAAGTGAAAATATACTGCTACAAATAAAATGATAGTGACAAGTGAAAATATACCGCTACAAGTAAGGTGATAGTGGCAACCCACCTGTCGACCATCAGGTATATGAGAGAGTGACACATTGTGGCTTCATCCCGTTTTTCCACTGTAATAAGGCAAGGTGTAGTGTGAAGTGGACAATCTGTCGTCATATAAATGAAATACCCTTGAGTACAATGTTAAGGCCAAATCAAACAAACAAACAAATAAAGTGAAACTGACAGGTAAAAGTATGCTGGTAATAGTAAGGTGAAAGTGACAGGTGACAATATAGTGCTACAAGTAAAGTCAAAGTGATAGTATACTGCAAGCAACAATTTTGTCATAAAGATCAAATTACATTTATCACGAGGACTATGCTTTTCTTTTCTTTTTATAAAATCTTTATAAATATATTATACATATGCTTTACAATAATTGATTGTGGTTTGTTAATAGCTAGGTTCTGCTTAGTTCAGCTCGTAAATTTAAACTTATAAATTAAAGAGATATACACGTAATGAATTTTAATATATGTCTGTGGCCCCATAGATTCCCTGCTGTACATTCCTCTAAACATAATGCTTATTTTAAACCAAACAGACTGTCAAACAATGTAATATTAAAACCATATAGTTAACTTTTGATGTGGTCAACACTGAGATCCACAGGCATGAGCCATGTCATATGATGAGGTCACCACGATGACTGTGGATCTGCACAACACAATTTAGATTGAACAAAACACTTTTCATAAATTATGCATTATAACAGATAAATAAGGTGGGCAGTGAAAAAAGCATGTACAGCCAAAAATACATACATGTTCAAAAATACACATGTAAGTATAAGTACACACACACACATGCATCATTGAATGCAGAGAAAGAATAATCTGTATGCATCCACATGGATTTTCGCACACACACACATATACATTTATATCCATTAAAAATATATATAGACCTTCAAATACATTTTCTTATTGCAGAGAGAGTTTGAGGATAATGTGCAGGCCATAAATTCACGTTGGCAGTCCGATCAACAAAAGGCTTTAATCTCAGAACAAGAAAATAAACAAAAAGTAAGATCAGTAATAAATCTCCTATAGGTTTTAGTCTACCTGGGTTTCTCTAGTTTCATTCTGTGTGTCAGCTGACTGCTAACAGTGCAAAGAAAAGTGCTTGTAAATATTGGGCTGTTTGGATTTGTTGAAAAAACAGAAAAGTAAATAATTATATAAATGTGAGATTATTTGGGTGAATTTGAATAACTCTTATTGAAACGTATTATATATTATCTAATAGATGAGGCTCTCTGGCTTAGGGCAGTTTGTTTGGAGAGAAGCAATGATGTCTTTAATTAGCACTGGAAGATGGTTTACTTTGGGTCATTATCAAAACACATTACATTTTATACTTGTGTGATGTGAATTATTGTTGGAGTACAACACTATCATTTTGAATTAATCTATGTTGTTTTTGTGTTAACAGGATGAGATGATTTTATTAGAAGAAAGACAAAGAGTTGCTGAAATGGAGCAGAGGAAAGCTGAACGACGTGCTCAGCGACAGGCCCAGTTAGCTGAGCTCTCTTCACAACAAATGTCCTCACAACCCCCTGTCAACCAGCAAGTAACCAGACCACAACCACAACTCATCCAGGGTAGACCACAGCGACACGAGAGTTCTGAACTAGTGCTACAATTACCAGGCCAGAGGCAGTATGGGGGCATACAGATTGATCCCGTTAACAGGCCAGATCCCAACATGGAGACACCGTACGGTTATTTCCCAGTTTAGTCCATTGTGCAGATAAACTGACAGAAGAATATTACGTGTGCTTACATACATGCATCCTCTTAAGTTCTCGAGTATTACTGCGTTTTTTTTAGATCGTTATTAACCTGAACAAATACTCATACTCACACTCATTATCCCAACGGCAACTTACCAGAAAAGATACCGTTATATGTGATTGTGTAGCTATTATATGATGTACAATTTGATGGTCGCTTTAAGAGAATTGTTTTGTTTTGTTTCAGTGATCGGTATTCAGAAGTCAACTTCTTGGTTAATATAAATAAACAGCCGAGTGGCTCCACCAATGGTAAGCTGTTTTAATCATCAATCACATGGGGTGCTTTGAAAATCTATTTCCAATTTAATTCCTATACAAATAAATTCTACTTATGCTATTTGTCATATTAAACATTGTATGCGGTCCTGGCTTAAGGGAAAGAATGTGCGCTTACTAATCCTACCTCAATGTACTGTTAGCAGGATCAAGTCTGTCTGTTGACCATCTGGTATACGACTGAGTCAGACGATGTGTATTTTTTATTAGTTTTGTCAGAAGATAATTATTTTTATATTATTGGTTGGCTTTGCTGTTTATGCTGATACTTTTTAAATAGAAGGCAAGATGGGGGCCCGCAGCTTAGGGTTTAGTGTGTCCATCTACTTATCGTACTTCAATGTTCCGCGCACAGATTAGAGTCCATCTGTCGACTATCAGATATATCAGTGAGTCACAGACAAACCCAGGGATGGTTTTTATGAGATTTCTGCTTAAGTTTTGTGCCATATTAATTATTTGTGGAATGGAGAAGCCATCGTCATATAAGTGAAATATCCTTGTGTACCACA
This sequence comes from Mopalia kennerleyi, assembly GCA_034783855.1. Lineage (NCBI taxonomy): Eukaryota > Metazoa > Mollusca > Polyplacophora > Chitonida > Mopaliidae > Mopalia > Mopalia kennerleyi. The sequence continues at coordinate 909 of JAVFBX010234790.1, read as the reverse complement.
AACCCTAATCAATGATGGTCATACAAACATTTGCATCAGAGGAACATGGGTATTTTCATGTTTACTTGTTATTTTATGATGTTCACGTATGTGTTCTGCTAGATTTCTCCAAGAAGCCTGAGGTAGAACTTGAACGTGATAGATTACAGAGAGAGGAGGCTGCCATGAGGAGAAGGATAGAAGAGGAAAAGGCGGCAGAAGAAAGAAAACTTAAAGAGAGAGAAGAACAAATCAAACGACAAGAGGTCAGGATTACACTTCTATCTGTCTTACTTATAATAACAGATATGGTTAGATCTGTTGGTCCATAGCTATTGAAGCTGGATAATCATTGTCACCAAGCCTTTTCAGAAGGGTAACTGTGAAAACTAAGTCCTATTTGATGTAGTTTTGGGGGTTTAAACAAAAGTAGGCAGTGGTCTCCGTAATATTCTCCATTTTATCAATATGGCAAGAAATTGTGTTCAGTTTGGACAAGGGAAGCAACTGTATCAAAAAGATAGATTCCAAGAACCTATTGTAGTTGTAACAGCCATATTGTATACTGTGTTTGTCTGGTGTTTCAGTCAATGCCACTAGCAGAGAGAATCAGTGTGTATGATGTGTTTGTCTGGTGTTTCAGTCAATGCCACTAGCAGAGAGAATCAGTGTGTATGATGTGTGTGTCTGGTGTTTCAGTCAATGTCCCTAGCAGAGAGAGTCTGTATGTATGATGTGTGTGTCTGGTGTTTCAGTCAATGTCCCTAGCAGAGAGAATCAGTATGTATGATGTGTTGTGTCTGGTGTTTCAGTCAATGCCACTAGCAGAGAGAATCAGTATGTATGATGTGTGTGTCTGGTGTTTCAGTCAATGCCACTAGCAGAGAGAATCAGTGTGTATGATGTGTGTGTCTGGTGTTTCAGTCAATG
>JAVFBX010234779.1:0-10667 GCA_034783855.1 Mopalia kennerleyi | reverse complement strand
TGTTTTCATTTTTTAAAGCCCAACTATTTATTTTTATCATACTTAAACATTAGAAATGGAGTCTGAATTGAGTTTTTGAAAAATGATGCGTTAAAATGATGTCTCAAATTGAGTCCATTTTCCAGCTTAACTACCATTAAGGGTAGTTAAACTGGACATCTATGAACCCCTGAGTATGGGCTCTGTACAATGACGTCTCTATAAGCCTACATCATCAAGCATCTGACCAATCAAATGCATTAGATTTTTCACTATTTTAAATTGATTTTAATCGATGTTTGGTCAGATGAAAATAAGTTTTGAATAAAGCTTGAGGACATTTTATATTTTAGATAATTTTTAAGTAGAATCTGTTGCATTGATAATCTTTTTATTTAACTTACATGTCAGATTACAGTAACTGAAAACTTTCGTCAAATTAGACATCATACTAAATCAAAAGAGTTTGACACTTCAGGGATTAGGACAAATCCATCCCCACACCCTACAGATAAATGATAGATCATAGTCCAGGCCACACGCAACATTCTTTCGCTATCTAAACCAGTTCAATGTCGATAGAGTTTAGTTTCCATAGCAACCATCTTTATTTATCAACAGAAAAAGATAGAAAATTACCCATAACAGACTTTGAGCTTGTTATGTACAATTAGGCTCCTAAGCTAGATTTTAAGTCATCTGTCTAACTAGATTACCAACTAGGTCAGTTTTAAAATGAGTGACCATTATAAAAGGCTAAAAGTTAAAGGTAAGTAGTGTACTTTTCTAATTTAACAGTGAGTCAGTGACTGCAAAAAATATGTACATATACACAATTGACCAACTAAATCAACATAATTTGACATTTTTAGAGATTAGCAAAAATCCCAACCTACCACAAATAGACAATTGATCATACTCCAGGAAACCTAGAATGTTCCAGTACTGTCAAAATCTGTCAGAAGACATACGAGTTCCTGATATATTGTTTAATAAATCAAACAACTTAAGGAATATTTTCTTCCTTACATGTATATCCTAATATGTAAACGGGATAGGCTATGTATGCACTAAATTTATGTACATATTGCTGTTGAACAGGTGCCTTCAATTACCACAGACATATTCTAGGTAGTACCATTTTATGATCGAATATATGTTTTATCTATTGTCATATTTAACTATCAAATATAAAAAACATACCTGTTTTTCTCCGGAAAAAATTACTTGGTTCGTAACATACATTTCCTTACATTTGAGCATGAATTTTTAACACTTCTTTTTTTGTGTAATGCTGTTGTGTATTGTTCGATTTGTTTGTTTGATTGAGGTTTAACGTCGCACTCAAGGGTATTTCACTTATATGACGACGGATTGTCCACTTCACAATGTTCCTTGTCTAATTACGGTGAAAAACCCGATATACCGGGTAATAATATTCTAAATCTCCTTAGGATCAGCATTAACACGATTGAATCAAGCATATTAGGAAGTGTCAATCTAAAATTATTTTCAAATCTAGATAGAAAAATCATTTTTTCTAGCCAATTTCATAGCAAGACAGGGTTCAATATCATTTAATTTAAAAAAAAAAAAAAAGTCTTTTTTTTTTTAGTTTTTTTATTTCTCACCAGGCCTTAGATTTCTCGCGACCCATGGTCGCATGATTTTCCAGGCGTGCCAATGGGATAAAAACGAATGACATAAATCTGTTGCTGTATGACATTATTACGTAGTTCCAATGTATTTACACAGTTGTAATTTGCCTGGCAATGACTACACAATGTTTCAGAAATCTACTGTATATCACTGCAAAACATAATCCTGGTTTATGACCAATCTGTCAGTATGCAATCTCATGGAGGTAAGTCGGTTAAAGCGATACTCCAGACTGCAATAAAATGCATATAGGTAAAACTGGCATCATTTCTTGTGTTCAATTATGCTCTGTAATTTTCTAATTGAGCTATATCCATTTTATAATTGTTTCTTAAACAATGGGTTATGAATAATCTACAGTCAAATTTATCCACGCTGAGCAATACTGGACACCAACACTAAGATTTATTAGATTGTCATTTAACATTCTCATCAAGGTCGTTTCACTTATAGGATAAATTTACCTTGTCAGTGTTTGGCGGATGGATTGATTGATTGGAGTTTTATGCCGAGCTTAAGGGTATTTCACTTATATGACGGCAATGTATTCCAAAAATAATTGACACTAGCACAACCTAGGTCGCTAGGTGTGAAACGTTTCCATAAGGTTGGAAAGTTAATTTTCCTGCAGTGCTAAGTAAAGACAGTATTGCTACTCTTCAAACAAACTGCCCTTAGCCAGAGGGCCAGTGTTTGACCGAAAAATGAGAAGAAACACTGTAAAGCACCTCTGTGATATCATACACTAATCAAACAAATGGTATCTATTTACCAGAATAATGAAAAAAAATCAATAAAATATTAGATTTCAATCACTTTTTATTAGATTTGAAAACTTTGACAAAAGTTGAATCTACATGTACATGTACGTATTCAAAAACTGACAGAAAACTATTTGGTGATGGGGTTAGTTAAAGCTTATTCACGACCGAAATACATTGGCTATGTAAAACAAAATAAAACTTAAAAAGAAAATGACAAAACTTAATAAATAAAAAAACAAACATATCATTTAATACAGAGGTTCAATAAAAATGCTGTCATGAAGTATGAGACTAACTTAAGCAATTTATAAAAAAATTGGAAGAGTTAATTTGTAATTGACAAAATTACAAACTTAATTAATTGCAGCTTTAATATTTACAATCAAAGAAAATCGGCTGCAAATAATACTTTCAAAAGTAACAATAAGTTTTCTACTTTAATCACACTTTCATGAAATAAGTTATTTTAAAAAAATTGACATTTCAATATCTTATAAATGCAATCTGAAATGCTATGTCCTGTTTTCAAACTGTAAGAATACAAGTATTTATAAATGGCTCTCAATCAAAATTTGCGAGCGAGCAAAATCTATGTCATTATCAGACATAAAATAGATAGCACCTATTTCATTACGCATATCATCTAACACAACAAGACATTTTATAAGGCATGAAAATATTATGCAAGAAAAAAAAATCACAAAAAAGAGAAAAAAACTGGAAAAAATATATATTATGTCCACAACAGTAATCTACAAGCTTGTGCAAAAACTGAGCAGTCAGAGATTGTAGCAAGAAATATTGTAACAAAATGTTAAATAATCGTAAACATAGATTGTATGATTGGAGTTTTATGCTGTACATAAAGTTTTTTTCTCCCTCATACGAGGGTATGCAACCTCAATGGATTGGGTAAAGGAAGTCAGTCTCCACATCGCTGGCAATAAATAACGACGCAACAGGCAGGATAATCACAATAAAAATTTGAATCGAGGCTTTAATCAAATTTGATCAAACAAAAATAGAATACCATTAAAGTGTTTTTTTTAAGTGTTTTTGGAAGGTTCTGAATTGAGAATATGCCAAACATATTTTCCATTGAACTTCACATAGAAACAAATCTGACTTTTTTCATCCAGAAAAAAAATTTTGTCCCCATTTAAAGGCTTTCTAAGTCATGGTTATATTTTTGGATGATTTTGTTCCAAATTCTTGCACTTATGGCTTTCTGATCCTGTCAAGGTTCTTGTTTGGTTTACTTTAAACAATTTACAGAAGATAGGTGAATTTTCAGAAAGTATAAAGTTCAAAGCTTAAGAATTCATGTTGCACAAAATGACTAAAAAATAATAAATGATAACTAAAGTGATAGTACCTCTGGAGAGTATATAAAACAGCCTCCAATAAGCTGAAGATACACAGGTAAACGCAAAAACGCATAAGTGTTAATCGACAAAAATAAATCGATAAAAATGACTAGTCATGGAAACAGAAAAATATTATTTATTTTCAGAATTCCTCTCTTCTAATCTGCTGTTTCGTTGCCAATGTTGAATATGTATTGCTTTTCAGAAGTGCTGTAAATTAAGATAATCAACATTGATTGATTGGCATTTTATGCCATGAATCAGAATAGACATTGGTTGGTTGGTTTGTTTGTTTGGGTTTAACATCGTACCCAAGGGTATTTCTATTATGTGCCCATCATCCACTCCACACTATGCCTTGCCTAATTATGGTGGAAAACCAGAGGTAACCTCGTAAAAACCACCCCTATGATTGCTGGAGACACATCATGTGACTCTGTCATATACCTGAAGTTCGACAACTGCATTCAATCCCAGAAACTGTACATGATCAAGTAGGAAAAGTCATTCTTTCACCAAGAACAAATACACATGTCACTACATTTTGACTTATTGTTCTGTTACTTTAAGATCTTAAAATCTTTCTTTTTATAAATATAAGTATCAATAGTATCAAACAAAATAATGCACTTGATTCGATCCACTTATTGAAGGAGACAATTTTGTTGAAGAATTTACAGATTACCAGTCAGCAATTGTTCGTATCTGTTTCACCATTCCCCTGAGTAAATATACAAAATCGCAAAATAACATTTTACGCTAACATATTTATATAAATTCTATAGCTTGAGACAATGACTGAGCAATTTATGTATAATTTTACCTTTTTTTTTTAACAAGAAAAAATAACTATTAAAAATACATGTATTACCCTTTTCCTAAATTCTTACTTTTGCTGAGATATGTTACTTCTTTGTAACTTAGCTTCATTATGGGCTGAATTATAATACATCTACGTTGGTAAATTAGGTTATTTCACTCATATGGCAGAACGCCATCCTGACTCACAAAAATGTCAAATAAGCCAGAAGGCATACAGCTAAATACATTTTTGTTATTTTGACATAAAGAGGTATTACCCTGGCACATCAAATTACTTTTATGATAAAAATGCAATTTTATATAGGCGCCATCAAGTTCAAGATAATTTCACATGATTGAGTTTGAGTTGCGATTTTTCAAAAAATTCTTATCAGGGCCCATTGGCATTTTCAACCTTCAGTTAAATAACACAGCTTATTAATAACAAGCCAATTGAAATTCATGATGGGGCCGAATGTCTTATGACCAAAAAAGTGTATCGCAAAATGGTACAATATAAAAAACACAGCACCAATGTACAATGGCAAGTTACATACAAATTAAGGCAAATTAGGGAAATTGTATTACCGCGTAATTTCATGACAGCACCGTAATAAAGTCATTGCTAAGAATACTCAAAAAAACTATTGCACAGTAACTGGTTTTAGCTCAAGAAGCATTTATAACAGATCTTTCAAGCCTAAAAAAATAAAGATTGATTACTTGTTTGTTTATAATTTTACATAACGCTTAAGGTCATTTGACTTATAACAGGTATGAAACCACCAAGAAATTTACTGGCAGCGAACGACAAAAAAAACCAACTGGTAATTATTTAATTGGAAGCAAACAAATACATAAAGTGAGCTTGATTAGATAGGACTGTAAAGAGAAGTTACGACAAATTGTTTTCTGACTGACTGTGGGGATACTTTTCATAATCACATTAGAGCCACTTTAGTAACTCACGTTGGTAACTCAGTATGGTAGACCATTCAGGCCATATCATTTCTGACTTTAGTACATTCATAATTATTTTACAAAAATATTCTTCAACAGCACTTCAAAAAAGTATCATGGACATTTATTGATTATTAGTTTATGTTATTCAGACACAAGCTATATGGCATGAAAAGTGTACCATATAAGAGTTACCAAATCAGGTTACAAAATTGGAGCTTCTGTGATTTTGAGAGGTACCTGTACACTTGAAACCTCATATTTCATAACTGCTGTTAAATGTGTATCTACTATGGATCACTTATGTTTTTTGTTTTCTGATGCCTTAATACAATGCTTAAATCCCCACTAACCCCATGCCCCTCCTCCCCACTCCAAAAGAATAAAGTTACCCAGAACTTTAGATGCCATTATTATTGCAGAAGAATGTTTAGCTGATAGATACGTCAAACCTAATCTAGAACAAAAAATATAACATATACTGGGTAAAAAAAATTATGATAAAAATAAATAAATTATATTTTAACTTATTTTAAGGGAAGACAGAATAAAAACCAATTTTTATGGAAGTATCGAGGACACAGATTAAATATGATGTGTGAAGAAATTTAAAGCAAAAACATTTTTTTCAAAGGCCATCTTGAAACCAATGTTTGACTAGACACTAATGGGCAGGAATTTCTAATAAAACAAAAAAATTGAGTTAAGCAAATCACCTTCAATTGAAAACCAATCAAAAGAGGTCTGATGGAAAGGTATTTTATGAAATAATGCACAGAAAATGCAACATCAGCAGTTTTCATTGTTTATAATAAAGTATAGTTTAAAACACAATTTATTTAATGATAAGCAACATTTTCTGCTCAGAACTTTATTATTTGCTTGGTACTGAACACCTACTCAATGTCACTTGAGAATCTACTTTGAATTGGAGGTTCCATGCAGTGGAGTTTGCAGTAAAGTCTTAGAAAAGAAAAACATACTGACAAAATCAAAATCTACCTGTCAGTTTTCCAAAAATTTATATACATGGTCCAAAGGCACACCTATATTGTGCGATACACTATGTATGATCAATACCACAATGCAATTTATTGATTGGTGTTTGAAGACGTTCTCCTAGATATTTCCCTTAAATCACTGAAGTGTTATGCGCTGCAAATTTACAATAGTAAATACAGCAACAACACAACCAGAAGATATAGTGTTTGGCTTTTCTGGGAAATAAATTTTGTCCTCAGTGCTATGTTAAGACCGTATGTCTTCGTTTGGAGATTAGTGCCCATAGCAAGATAGTGCCTACTGTAGAAAGGCACTAGACTATGCCACTAATTAATGGCAAATTGGTTTGGGTTTTGTTTGACCGGGGTTGTATGCCATACTTTAAGTTATTTCTCTAACAAGACAGCCTGCACATGTTTACCTGCACTAGTTTATGTCATGAATACCAGTACAAAACCTAAGACATTGCCATTACACAGTGGGCATGAATGTGTTGTCCCTCAGCTCATACAGCACCCAGATACAGCGAAATCCCACAAACCTCCATGCAGATAGGAATTGCTGTTCATCATCGAGTTAGTCAGCAGACCTTGGTTTACTAACTATACCATGCTATAACCCGTAATATATGGTCAATTCCTTTGTAAACAAAATAACAGCATTGACATACACCTACTACTGTATGTCATATGGCGGAACGTTTTTCAACGTTATTGAATTATTTTTGCCGTATACACTATTTATCGCCAATCTACACTTGCTGCTCCTTTGTCACATTTCACGAGTCTTTAAATTAACAAGTCGCAGACATTGTCTCATAATACATGTACATACAAAGGGAGGTAATACAAAGGGAGGTAATAAAGTAAAGCTGGTTCAGGAAGTATCAGAAGAAGGTTTTAACCTAGGTTTTTCAATAATCGTCACTGGCACATCAGAATTGGTTTTCATTACAGTTTCACAGTCTGTTGAATGTTCAGATTCCCTTGAAGACAACAACTTATTTGCTGGTAAACTGTGGTTAATTTTTGCCACATTGGGATTGTCAACATCATCCCTTGGAGTGCTGGTTTGTTGAGTTTCATGGTGTTGTTGTTGTTCGGAACATTGTTGAGTTGAGGATCCCTCCCCCTAATAAATAAAATTTAAAATAAAAATATTGAAAATTGTACAGTCTAGCCTTAATACAATTTAAAAAAAAAAAAAATCAGTGTGAGTTTCCTTATTTTAGATTAAACAGAATATTTGTTAAAGCATGTTGTAAACAACTCACCCACACACACACCACAAAATTGGCTTACTATATTTACAAATCAAATGACAATGCCTACCCAGTCACTCATTACAGAAACTGTTACAAAACTAGCTCATTACAAAATTCATTCACTTCAGGAAGTGTTCATTCCAAACCTCACTCAATTCTAACAGAGTTCAATAAGAAAAACCTGTTCATTGTAGAAGTCGCTTAATACAGAAACACATCCAACACATTCTCTCATTACAAAACTAAATACTGAACATCCTCTCACTACAGATCTAAAACCATCAACATTGACCCCCTCCATAGCTAAATCATGAACATTCACTCACTTCATAACTAAATCCAAAACATTCACTCACTCCATAACTAAATCCAAAACATTCACTCACTCCATAACTAAATCATAAACATTTACTCACTTCATAACTAAATCCTAAACATCCACTCACTTCATAACTAAATTCTCAACATTCACTCACTTCATAACTTAATCCTAAACATCCACTCACTTCTTAATTAAATCCAAAACATTCACTCACTCCATAACTAAATCCTCAACATTCACTCACTTCATAACTAAATCCTAAACATTCACTCACTCCATAACTAAATCCTCAACATTCACTCACTTCATAACTAAATCCTAAACATTTACTCACTTCATAACTAAATCCTAAACATTCACTCACTTCATAACTAAATCCTCAACATCCACTCACATCATAACTAAATCCTCAACATTCACTCACTTCATAACTAAATTCTCAACATTCACTCACATCATAACTAAATCCTCAACATTCACTCACATCATAACTAAATCCTCAACATTCACTCACATCATAACTAAATTCTATACATTCACTCACTTCATAACTAAATCATAAACATTCACTCACTTCATAACTAAATCATGAACATTCACTTGCTTCATATGTAAATCCTCAACATTTAATCAATACAGAACTCACTCAATGTAGGGCACTTGTTTAGAACAGAACTACTGTAGCTCCTTTAAAAACAAGCTTGCCCCATTGCTGAAATTCTCTCAAAACTTGCACACTGCCATACTAGGTCAATACAGAAATGGGTCACACGACATAACTCTCTCAACACAAAACTCTTTAAAAACATTATTTGCCCTTGACAAACCTCCCATACAAAAGAAATCAGATCACACAAATATGGACATTAAATCCTAAGGAACATGCGCATAATACACCCAAAATTCACATTTAACACCAATTGTTTGTACACAAGACTACATGTATACAGTATATGTAAAGTGGAGATAAAAACAATAGAAGGAAAGAGACAAACAGCACCATTACCAACATTATCTGATTTCAATGCAATGCTACTAAAAATTTAAATAATGTGCATTTAGCCTATTTCATGCCAAGTCAAGCGCACATTGAAATGGGTGAGTACAAAAATCATACATTTGTACAGAACATATGTGCAAGGATAACATGCGCAATGACAACAGATATAAGAAAATATGTTATAACAGTTACCGAGTTACTTAACAGTAATAAGGGAGATAATAACATATCTACATGTATGGAAACAATAAAACGTGAGAATTCAAGAGACCACAGCCAAGGGTGACAAAATCAAGGGAGATAATAAAATGTGATCACACCAAGGGAGATAATAAAATGTGACCAAACCAAGGGAGATAATAAAATGTGGCCAAACCAAGGGAGATAATAAAATGTGACCAAACCAAGGGAGACAGTATAAAGAATTAAGCCAGCCCATTTTTTGATGGGATTATTTGTAAAAACCACCCAGCCAGATTGTGTGACTCACTCATAAAACTGAGGGTGACCGACAGACTTAAACCTGTGAGAGATACTTTGATGTAGGATTAGTAGACACTTACGCGGACCACCAAACCATGGCTGTTGATTTATGACTTATGTTTATTAAAGTTTGTCAGGGCAACTGAGTTACCCTTGCCAAACTGATCGACTACCATCATTTTTTATTGTAGAAGAATAAATTTTGTTTGCCTCCACCAGGATTTTAACTCGAGTCTTTGGCCTGTTATTATATAGAAGCTTATAACAGTGCAGTATTATCCAATACCATATGTTCAGGACAGTGCAGATGTCGTACCATTTTATATGAGGTTATGAGAAACTTGCCCAATACCATCTGTTTATGACAGTGCAGTTGTCATTTCCTTTTTAACAACTAACAAAAAAACTGGCCTAATACCCTATGTTTATGACAGTACAGTTGTCGTTTAATTTTATATGAGTTTACAACAAACTTGCCAATACCAGTATTAATGACAGTGCAGTTGCCGTATCCTTTCATACAACTTCTTATAAACTAGCCCAATACCGTATGTTTATGACAGTGCAATTGTTGTATTATTTGATATGAGCTTATGACAAACTCTCCCAATACCATATGTTTTGGACAATGAAGTTGTCGTTTAATTTTATATGAGGTGACAAAAAACTCGCCCAATACATTCACATATGTTTATGACAGTGCAGTTGTCATTTCCTTTTGAACAACTTACAAAAAACTGGCCTAATACCCTATGTTTATGACAGTACAGTTGTCGTTTAATTTTATGTGAGCTTACAACAAACTCACCCAATACCATGTATTAGTGACAGTGCAGTTGTTGTATCTTTTCATATGAGCTTACGACAAACTCTCCCAATACCTTATGTTTTGTTTGTTTGTTGGTTTGATTGGGGTTTAACGTCGTACTCAAGGGTATTTTACTTATAGGATGAAGTGCCAGCCCAATGGGTGAAAGAAACCACCCTCTACATCACTGGCAACAAACAAAGACAAGACGGGACAAATACAGGACTATAACAGGACACAATACAGACACCACAAACA
>JAVFBX010234768.1:0-10667 GCA_034783855.1 Mopalia kennerleyi | reverse complement strand
AAACTGGTGCTGGGGTCATCTAGTGCTCTCTGCTTTGAGATTGTCAAACTGGTGCTGGGGTCATCTAGTGCTCTCTGATTTGAGATTGTCAAACTGCCTCTTTGTTTTGCCACTAATGATTAACCTGTCTTGTCTTTATTGGTTGCCACTTAAACAGTTTGGTGAGTTATTCGGAGGGATCTTCCTCAGGACTAAGGGACAAGAAGAATTGCCCTGTGTTGTTTTTGTCTGTTAGCTGTGGTGTTGATCGGGTGTTAGTTCGATCAACCATTAGGGTGGCATGCTGCATAATCAAGGTGTGGCGTCCAGCCATTGGGCTGACAAGCTTTCTTATGAGTGAAACATTCCCGAGTACGATGTTCAATTCCAATCATAAAATCATTGAGTAATAGGATTAATACCGGATTTATGTGTTTATGAGATCCATGTATGTTCTTATGGGTCTAATGTATTAATATGTTCCATTTATATGACCTTCTTGATTGAGATGTTTATATCATCCATTTATAGACCTCATGATGGTTTTTGTTTGAATAGTATATATCTGCCTTTAGTTGAGGATTTGTTCGTTTCATCCCCAGGCTATGCATTGTTTCTTGTGATTGGTGATTTGCCCGGCTGTGATGCTGATGAGATATTAAAAGTTTTACCTGCTGAACAACCAATCAAACCTCGCCTTATAACAGACAAAGCTGGTACCTCTTCTTCTGCATCAGGGGAGATAACTAGTCCTGATGATGACCAGGAGCTTCAGCGAGCTCTAGAGCAGAGTCGCAATTTAATAGAGCAGGATGATAAGGTGTTACAAAGGACATTAGAGATGAGCCGGGTAGATGACGAGGAGGGCAAATTACTCGAAAGGGCACTAAAAATGAGTATGCAAAGTAAGTAAGCCAATAGCTATCTCAATAGTCCTGATAGAATGCTTTTGTTGTCTGTTTTCAGCATACCCTGCATATATTGGCTTTGTGATCAGGATAGAATGTGTATGTTACATTGCATCTTTGTAATCAGGATAGAATATGTATTTTATCTCTGTAATCAGGATAGAATGTTTATGTTATATCTGTTATCAGGATAGAATGTGTATGTTATATCTGTAATCAGGATAGAATGTTTATGTTGTCTCTGTAATCAGGATAGTATATGTATGTTATCTCTGTAATCAGGATAGAATGTTTATGTTATATCTGTAATCAGGATAGAATGTGTATGTTACATGTATATCTGTAAACAGGATAGAATGTGTATGTTGCCTCTGTAGTCAGGATAGAATGTTTGTGTTGTCTATGTAATCAGGCTAGAATGTTTATGTTGTCTCTGTATCCAGGATAGAATGTTGAAGTCTCAGTAGTCAGGATAGAATGTTTATGTTGTCTCTGTAGTCAGGATAGAATGTTTAAGTAGTCTCTGTAGTCAGGATAGAATGCTTATGTTGTCTCTGTAGTCAGGATAGAATGTTTAAGTAGTCTCAGTAGTCAGGATGGAATGCTTATGTTGTCTCTGTAGTCAGGATAGAATGTTTAAGTATTCTCTGTAGTCAGGATAAAATGTTTATATGGTCTTTGTTATAAGGATAGTGTTAGAATAGAGTTCTTATTTTGTATAGAGTGTCAGAATAGAATACTTTCTGAAGTTATTTTGTCTGGAGTGTCAGAATAGAGTACTTATTTTGTCTGGAGTGACAGAATAGAGTACTTATTTTGTCTAGAGTGTCAGAATAGAGTACGTATTTTGCATGGAGTGGCAGAATAGAGTACTTATTTTGTCTGGAGTGTCAGAATGGAGTACTTTTTTTGTATGGAGTGTCAGAATAGATTACTTATTTTGTCTGGAGTGTTGGAATAGAGTACTTATTTTGTATGGAGTGTCAGAATAGAGTACTTGTTTTGTACGGAGTGTCAGAATAGGGTATTTATTTTGTCTGGAGTGTCAGAATAAAGTACTTATTTTGTCTGAAGTGCCAGAATAGAGTACTTATTTTGCATGGAGTGTCAGAATAGAGTACTTATTTTGTCTGGAGTGTCAGAAGAGAGTACTTTTTTGTATGGAGTGTCAGAATAGAGTACTTATTTTGTCTGGAATGTCAGAATATAGTACTTAGTTTGAACGAAGTGTCCGAATAGAGTACTTATTTTGTCTGGAGTGTCAGAAAAGTGTACTCATTTTGTCTGGAGTGTCAGAATACAGTACTAAGTTTGTATGGAGTGTCAGAATAGAGTACTTATTTTGTCAGGAGTGTCAGAATAGAGTACTTATTTTGTCTGGACTGTCAGAAAAGAGTACTTATTTTGTCTGGAATGTCAGAATAGAGTACTTATTTTGTCTGGAGTGTCAGAATAAAGAACTTTTTTGTATTGAGTGTCAGAATAGATTACTTATTTTGTCTGGAGTGTCAGAATAGAGCACTTATTTTGTATGGAGTGTCAGAATAGAGTATTTATTTTGTCTGGAGTGTCAGAAAAGAGTACTTATTTTGTATGGAATGTCAGAATAGAGTACTTATTTTGTCTGGAGTGTCAGAAGAGAGTACTTATTTTGGTTGGAGTGTCAGAATAGAGTACTTATTTTGTCTGGAGTGTCAAAATAGAGCACTTATTTTGTCTGGAGTGTCAGAAGAGAGTACTTATTTTGTCTAGAGTGTCAGAATAGAGTACTTATTTTGTCTGGCGTGTCAGAATAGAGTACTTATTTTGTCTGAAGTGTCAGAATAGAGAACTTATTTTGTCTGGAGTGTCAGAATAGAGTACTTATTTTGTCTGAAGTGTCAGAAGAGAGTACTTATTATATCTCCCGTGGCAAGATGGAATACTCACAAGAAAATGAAAGATGGAATCCTACACATGTTTAGAGACTCATGTGCTTAAGAAACCTTTGATAGACTATTTAACTGCAGCAGTCCTCTAGTATATCGCTGAAACTGATTGTACATTTATATGTTGTACAGTTATGATTGTATATCTTTGATAACTGTCTTTCACAATGGTGTTGTAATTTTGTTTACTTATCAGGTTGGATCTAACAGTGGTATTTTTGTTACTTTCCCTTGTGATGCTATAAGTAGAGAACAATTCGATTATAAAATCTAAATACTGATCGTATCATTGGAATTATTGCCCATATTGTATAAATGAGACCAAGCCATAGGAATATAGGTTAGTACAGACAGCTTGGGGACAGCTCTGAATTGTTCAAATTAATTGTTGAAAACTTTTTTTTCAGGTAGCACCTCTGATAAATCACAGTCATCAAGTAAAACAGAATCCGAAGAACCGTCAAGAACTTTATCCGTGCAGGAATTGAGAGAAAAGCGGTTAGCTTTCTTAGACAGTGGACATGGCAGTGCCTCAAAGGAGCCGCCTGATTCTTCCAACAATGCTGTGACAGAAATGACAAAAGCTGTTAAAGTCACAGGTAAGAGCAACATCACCTGATCTTCATTTTCTTTAAAGAATGTAGTTATTAGTCCTCTGCAGAAACGCAGTAAGGTTTACCTCTATCTCTCCATATCACGTCTATCACTGACTACTGCAATCAATTTACCATACTTTTTTGGCATGTTTGTCCACTTTTTAGGGTTTATGCAAATATATACCCATTCTGATTTACAAAAGCATCAATTTATTTGTTTGAGTTGGGGTTAAATTAAACTCAATAAACTGTTTCGTTTATTGATGATGGAGAGGAAGTCAGAAATGGGGTTACTATATTCCTGCACTGTATGCTGGACTATTTGCACAGACATCGTAACTTATTCCCAAAAACTGATCCGTGAACATAGTACAAGTTTTACATGTACTATGTTCTTATACAACAGTTTTCTGTTTCAATTTCCGCATGATCTCTACTTAAGGTAGTCACCATGTAGTTCTGGAAAATAGACTTATTATTGGAGAATGTCAATCAGTAGTGCTGGTATTTATCTTCAACTGAAAGTGGATGAGTGTTGTAAATCCCTCAGCTTTATTGCTGCAGTACTATTACCCCCAATCTTCAGCTGAAAGTGGATGAGTCTTTTCAATCACTCACATCTATCATGGAGACAGCTTTATTGCTGCAGTATGATTATTACCCCTAATCTTCAGTTATTTTAGGATAACACTTTCTTAATTTGAACAGATTCTAGTTCTTTCTAAAAGACACAAAAATTATTCATTGTTCTCAGCTTTCAACCTGCAAAACTTTCTGAACTAGAATCTGTTCAAACTAAGAAAATGTTTTCCCAAATTAATGAAAATACTGTTAATTTTCACTTTTTAAAAGACACATAAATTATTCATTATAATGTTATGTTTAATTTTCTTTGATTTCAGATGAGCTCAGTGAAGAGGATTTATTAGAGGAAGCCATTAAATTATCTATGAATCAACCCTAGCATCAGACAGAAATTCTCTGACTTTAGACTGATAAAACCCTGCTTTAGGCAGCCCCCCACAGATCCAATCTACATTCTGCTGATCAAATCCAGTGTTTGGCTAATCAAATCTAGTGTTTGGCTGATCGAATCTAGTGTTTGGCGGTTTAAATCTAGTGTTTACCTGATCAAATCCAGTGTTTACCTCATGAAATCTAGTGTTTACCTGATCAAATCTGGTGTTTGGCTGATCGAATCTAGTGTTTGGCCGATCAAATCTAGTGTTTACCTGATCAAATCTAGTGTTTGCCTGATCAAATCTAGTGTTTGGCCGATCAAAGCTAGTGTTTGGCTGATCAAATCTAGTGTTTGCCTGATCAAATCTAGTGTTTGGCTGATCAAATCTAGTGTTTGGCTGATCAAATCTAGTGTTTACCTGATCAAATCTAGTGTTTGGCTGATCAAATCTAGTGTTTGGCCGATCAAATCTAGTGTTTGCCTGATCAAATCTAGTGCAAGGCAGATCACCTTTACCGATACCAGTTTTGGTGATGACAAGTCGACCATGTCATGATTTTGTGAGATCAGACTGGTCCACATTATCATTGTGCATTGCAGGTGTCTAAGTTCACCTGTCAACCATGAGTGAGTCGCACTATGTGGCTTCAGTAATCATAGGGGTGTTTTTCTTTAAGGTTTCTTCACCTTTTTTCCCACGGTATTTAATCAAGGAGCAGTGAGAAATGGAGAATCTGTTGTCATACAAGGTTAAACCCCAATCAAAGTAACAATCCATTCCAGGCTGTCCAAACATCAGTGTGAGAAAAGAATAGTACACTAGTTGAAGCAAACAAAAAAACTGAAATGATATCTTGTCGCAACGCCAGACCATGTTTGAGGTGATTTGGGTGTGTCTAGTTGAAACATTACATACAACCAAAAAAGACAAAAATTGAGTGTTAAGTGCCAATACCTGTCAGCCCCTTTGTTCGGCATGAAACTCTTCTTTTGTTTTTTACACAATGATGCTTTAATGATAAACCTCAGCAAAAACAATTTTTTTTTTAGTTCCTTGCATTTCAGTAGGAGGAAGTGCAGGCATATATTTTGTATAGTGCAGACTTGGTGCATTTGAAATACAAAGTAAACACAAAAATGATGCCGGCCTCAGCTTGAAGATTCCCTGTGTTAGATACAAACAACAGCTACCAGTGGTGGAGACATGGAGCTACATGTACACAGACTCCCTGTGTTAGATACAAACAACAGCTACCAGTGGTGGAGTCATGGAGCTACACTGACACTGGCTAATCATTCTATCCTTATAATAGTGCTGCTTTATCTATATCATTTATACTGTCTGCTACATTATTTATTTCCTATGTATACTCATTGTGCTTTATTGAATTATAATTGGTACATTTATTTGTTATTTTACACTACAATTGTGTAATTTGAATTTAAGTAGTTTTGTTCAGATATACTATTGAAAGATATTGAAGTTTTGTAATAATATGATTACATGAAATAAGCATAATAATAAACATGTGAACAAACTCTGAGGAACTGTTAGAAATAAGCACCTGAGGGTTTCGATCACTTTAGCTGGGTTGTCTCAGATCAAGTGCTCTTAAACTCAGTTACTTCGCACTTTGAATTGAATAATACTTCAATAGACAAACACTTATATTGTATGGGGTTACCATGTCTGCCTTCTGAACTTACTACCATGGACTGCTCACGTGTTCCAGTCCATCTGTTGTCATCAGGTGATTCACACTATGTGAATCCCCGGGTGGTTTTTATGAGGTTTCTCCTCGGGTTTCCCACAACATTTTGGTTACACAAAGAATGAATTGGACATTCATCATCAGGTATGAGAAATACCCTTGAGAATGATGTTAAAACCACAATCAAACAAACAAAAATCAATTTAATGGTTCTTTGGCAGTTTATATAGGATTACACCACTGTCTATATAACCACTATAGAATTGAAATAATCTTAAGCAATGAGCACACTTCTGTTATATATTAAAATGGTCTTGAGCACACCCCTGTTGTATAAGTGAAATAGTCTTGAGCACACCCCCATCATATAAGGGAAGTAGTCTTGAGCACACCCCCATCATATAAGGGAAGTAGTCTTGAGCACACCCCCATCATATAAGGGAAGTTGTCTTGAGCACACCCCCATCATATAAGGGAAGTAGTCTTGAGCACATCCTGTCTCCACGCGTATCTCGTTTTGGCGGTCAGACAAAGACCAAAGCAAATTATAAAAAAAGAAAAGAAGGCAATCAAATACATCTCCCATTTTACAAACAGTGTATCGCCTCTGCGGACAAAATCATGATGAACAGTAGATGCGAATACATATCTTATATAGTATAGGCATGGAGGTATAGCAGAAGGAGTAACAACTCGTTGATCGGGACAGGCGACTGTGCTGGACTATCCCGCTGTTTTATTGAAAGCTGAATAGAGTTACTGCCAGAGTTATTTGTTTGATGTTCACTGATGAGTTCCGACAGGACAGAATCGTGAATTATATATTCTCAGTTTTGTCAGCAAAAGGACATTGAACACCCTCTATGCGCAAAGCAAATGCACCAAAGGACATCAATTTGTTTTATGCGCATTTACACATTTCGTAATCTTTACCTTTCACACTATCGGGACGTAAAATACTCGCATAAAAGTGACCAATAGTTTTGTAATTATAATGATTTTAAAATCTTATTTTGTAAAATAATTTTTATCGGTTTACACATATTTCCGCATTATAATGATTTCCCAAAATTTGCATATTGTTTCTGACCTGCATGATCTATTATATTTTATAGAGAAACAAATCAATTATTGAGCTATGCTCCACGTAAATTATTGGAGCATAGCTCAAGAATTGATTTGTTTCTTTAACAAAAAACCCACGTATGAGTCTAAAACAATATACATTTTATAGGTTAACTTTGCAACGATTACGCGGTTTGAGTAAAATCGGCTATTTAAAAACGGAAAATTTACCCATTTAATTAATATTAAAATTCATGATTTTAAAGTTGCAGTTTGAATAACTTCCGCATTTCGGCGAGAGTCTATTGACAGACAGTGAAACAGATTGTACTGTGTTCTTATTACATTAAATCTCTCTTCGGCGACGATTAAACCAGTCCAGAGATATTTAAGTTATAAAAAGCAGTGGTCTTGCGTTTCCTTGCATTGCTACTAGTGTTTGTTGATTGTTAAAGTATACACTATTTACCCCCTGGAGATAATCGAACCACCATTTGAACCAGCCTAATTAGTATGAAAAAGATTATCGCACCAAACATTGTTTTGTTTGTTGACACTAGATATCATGTTGTAAGAGTTCAAAACCTAATCAAACATATGCCACGGGATTTTAATCGCCTTGACCATAAAGCTAGTAACATCTAGTGTGCGCATGCGGGGATCAAGCCATCTAGGGCAAATCCTGTTCACTCAACCGTGAATAATTCAGCAGTGAGGCATCTGGCGGAACTGATCATTGCACACTTTGAAGTGGTGGAGTTGTTACTCATTCTGCTACACCTCCATGGTATTACACACAAGATAGTCATTTTAAACCACAAGAAAAGAAAATAATAAATAATAAATAATATCTGGGTCGGTATTCTGGAAGAAAGGTATAAATAAATAAATAAATAAAGATAGTCTTAATCCAAATAATAGTACCTTAATTTATTGTCCACCACTACTTTGGTAGGGGGGACTTAGAAAATGATGGATGGGATTGCATTTCACCAAATTCCGTAAAACAAAATGGCTATTATATTGTATAAGACTCATACATGGCTTGAACTTCTGACCTACTCCATGTAATCATTAACTTGTTCGAGCTTTCAGCCCACATGCCGGGGCCTTTCTCAAGTGAATACAGTCATAAAATTCAAAAATACTTATATAATTATTAGCATGATTTAAACCAATCAGAACATAAATACAAACATCAGGCAATCACCACAACATTTTCTGATTGGTTGAAATTTCACCAAGTTCTGTGAAACAAGATGGCTCCCATTGCATTATATCACAATATTCATGTATGTAGGCCTATATGTTGTGAATCTAACACAATAATGATGATATTGAAAAAATCCCTTTAACATTTTTCATTACATTATTTTGGAAAGGCACCCTTCTGCTAAATTTTGGAAATTGTTGGCTGTTGATTCTCTGTGACATACATGCAGCTGTATCACTATCACTACAAAAACAGCCATGTTGCCACTTGGGACGAAAACAAGACAGGACAATCACAAAACACAATACAAAGATATCATAAAACTGACATGTATGTGTTGCCCCTTATTTCTGAGAGTACCAGGGCAACAGAAAGCTCTTTGAACCTTACACATAGGCCTAATATAAATGTGGACATGAAATGTTAAACACTAACTAAGATTTATGAAAATTTCTACCTAAATTACATAAACTAGCGATCTACTAATGGTTTTTTGGTTTCATACATTTAGAGCTGTCTTAGGTATTTATCTGGTATTTATTGGACTTAATTGTGTCATATATTTTGTAAGCTTTATCAGTCAAACTACTTTCAGAGGATTTCAATTCTGTTGTCATAGAGTTTATTTTCCCCCTTTATGATACAGGTGTTGCTGATATAGAGTCTGATTCGGAGGTAACAATCCGACCGCTGGCTGCCAGTGGAGGTAGACCATTAGAATATGACTACGCTAGAGGGAGCCACGTGTATGAAGACCTGCCCCCCAAATATGTGTAAGTTACAGTTCATGTGCTCAATCTTCTTAATACACTTTCCTTTAAATAATTGTACAAGAGAAATATTCTTGATTTTCATTTTGGGCAAGGGCCATGCTCTGATCTTGAGGTAGCACGTATTTTGGGAATTAAAATTTAGACAAAAGATATAGTAAACAAAAGGTTAAGTAGGCTGGGATTTGTTTGTGATTTGTTGTCAAAAGTCTTTTTTTGAATCATTTACTTGGATCTAGTTTGATCCAAAGATAATTTTTATTCTGTAAGACTATTTCTCAACTTGATCTGACTGCTGAAACGTCCCTAATATCATTAATTTGAAATTAAAATATTAGAAGCTCTTCATAGGCCTATGCTGCATTAATCTTTTGGGGAGATTTGAAAATTGTTTTGACAATTTGAAACTATTCCAAGTGTCCTATTAATCAATCAGGGTGTTTTCTTTCTATTTTTCTCCATCAGATAGTTTTGTTTCCCCCTCTTTTAAGAAAAAAAAAGGGGAGATTTATTTTCTGTTTTTTAAGGATTTGCCTTTGCATTTGATTTCAGTCCTGGTTCTGTAGAATCGATACAAAAGGAGAAAACTGGTCCGGCCCCAGTTCAGAATTCCTCTTGGCCAAGTACAATCAGTACTAGTACCAGTCAACTCTCTTCTAACAACAACAACACAACAGACTCTGTTAGGTACTATTAAATAATTCTGTTTTTAAAAAAATTGCATCCAGTGAAAAACAAAATTACCCCTATAAAAAGTCACTTAAGTGTGAAAGGCAAATATATGTTCTTCTGCTTTTTCGGTATTATATTTCATCAATAATACAATACAAAATTCTGTAAAACAACATAAGACATTGTAGGAAATCAGTTAATGGTAAATGTTAATCTTATATTCCTTATATTCCTGTTAATGTTATATTCCTAAGGATGGTTTACTTTGTTTTCAGGAAGCGTCACAACCCACTGTATGATGCGGTACAGAAACAACATCCAGGCTCACCTCCACCAGAAACAGTTATCTCCCCTTCTTATAAAGACTCGTCTCGGAGAACTGTGTGTCTTTGTGTTTGTGCTGTAGCAGCTTTCATTATCGCTATAATCTCATTGATCATAACGGTCTATATCTTCATCTCAATCACACCGGGTAAGCCTCTTTGGGACAATTGAAAATCCATATACCAGATTCTGGGTTTTAAAATAGAATAAGCAGGATGTTCACATCCTTTAATTTGTCTTCTGTCCTTATCTGTGTATGGACCATTTGTGGCTCATAGCCGAAATTATATATCAATGTTAACCAACTGTCTTCTCTATCTAGTCTGCATTTTCTAATGTATTTGTACAAATGATTGTAGCACACCGTTGTTACCTCTACAATTCACTACTTCTTTGGACATGTGCTTTGGCTCTGAAGTTTATAACAGAATTGTAATAATTAAAAAAAAAAAATCAATAATATTATTAAAGGTCTTCCCAAATGGGTTTTAAATCAGATTTAAAGTGACTCAATTCCAAAGATAATATTGTCAACTAAT
>JAVFBX010234757.1:0-10668 GCA_034783855.1 Mopalia kennerleyi | reverse complement strand
TTATCACTAGCTGTATTCATCCGTTTGATGCACTTCGTCTCCCGAACACAGGGTATCGTTAAACCTATACACGAGCAGAGACATCATTCGATATAAAAATGTGTGTTGATGTTGTAGGACCCAATTTAATAATTTAGATTATGACATATAAACAACTTTGCCTAAGGATAAGGTGTCTTAAGTACCAAGGATAATGTCTTGGTTGATAACGTTGAGTTAAAGTAGTGAATGTTGCATATTGCTACGGACTGGTATAGACCTATGTATTTATATGGGTATATATTTCACGAATCAAAAAAGTTAACCCGGGACTCGTTTTGCAGCTGAATGTATACATATGTAGAAACATATATGTGTGTATAGATGCATTTCTTTTATTTATTTATTGTTTACAGTACTTACTGTACATATCCTTATTTGTAATACCATTCAATTATGTTCATGTACTATTTGTCTACATTGGTAAAATAAATGAAATGAAATGAAATAGTGGTCTTGCGCCAGATATATACGCGCCATTTTTGGAACTCAAGAGCAGGGGAGACGACTCTCGACGCACTTAATACTATTTTCACAGTTGTTTATCGAGAGAAGCTGTATAGATGTCCGACTTTGTTGCCCAACTACATATGCCATGGAAATAAAAGGCCCACATGAGCTACAAATAAATGCATTTAAAGAGATCAGTTAATGGTAACTGGTGTTGAATTTATCCTGGCTTGTTTGTAAATATTACTTTGATAAAAATTGGAGTGAGAAAAATTAAAATTAAAAGACCTATGGGCGTCACTCCATGTTGAAAGCCCATCTCTAATATGGGGTTAGTGATTTAATCTGCTTTATTATTGCATGGTTGTGAGCAACAAGGCACAAATGGCTATAGTTTAAGAAATCATTCGACCTAAAAATATATATCTTGCTAAACTTGCACAGCAAAAATAATAATTTTTTGTTTTCAATAATTTGTATACATGATTTAATGTATACATTTTTTTAAATTGTTTAAAAACAGAGTTACACGATGTAACATTAGTTGAGATTATTAACAAATTCGTTTGAAGCGTAACAATATGTCTTTACTTAGCACTGAAGGAAAATTAACTATCCTACATTATGGAAACGCTTCATATCTTGGTTGTGCTAGTATCAATTGTCGTTGGAATTTACCCACAGGCAGATCAGATGTAAATGCCCTACCTCAATTACGCGTTGAGATAGGCGTGGTGTATAGCCGAGAC
The DNA here is from genome assembly GCA_034783855.1 of Mopalia kennerleyi. NCBI lineage: Eukaryota > Metazoa > Mollusca > Polyplacophora > Chitonida > Mopaliidae > Mopalia > Mopalia kennerleyi. The sequence goes on along the minus strand of JAVFBX010234757.1, from coordinate 9,430 downwards.
GAAGGGATTAGCCCCATGCATTGCGCCAGGTTAGCAGTTGATAGACTATTACAAGTTCGCTTGTTTTAGAACTTAAGTGAATTGTTTTGTCTGTCTAGTTACATTAAAACCTACGCAAATCCATACGCTGGTTAATTAACCCCAAATCCTGGTGAAAATGACCACGTATTAGCCCAGTAATTGTTCGTAAGGCGTATGAAGAGGGCAAGTCACGTGGTCACAGAATGGGAAACTGCCATTAGCAACCGAAATCTGATTGAATATTTTTGGAATTCTAATGCCCCTGAAAAGATAAAACTGGTCGATCAATCCGCAACACTTTTTGTGCAATAATACACCCTATCTCAATACACTGAAACATGTAGATGATCATAAGTCAGTTTTTCTATTTAATGCTGTACACTTGTCGGAACTTTCCAAAGCGGATCACAGCTAGGCGATTATGGTTTACCGCTATTTCGAAGAAGTTGGGAGTGTGACAGAAATGTTCCATTTCCGAACACCTATGGACGTGTATTATAACACTCCAAGCTATCAGGAGGTTGTTTATTCAACACCATGTTTTTGTATGACTTTCGTCGCTGATTGAATCATTTTGCAGGGTTGCCAAGATACGAAGAACGTTGCACTTTGCACAAGTGCTCTCGTCTCGATGTGAACTGAGAAGGGTAATTGGTCCGACAATAAGCGGTTAACTTACAACCTTCATCGATAGCGTGGGTGCTGAACCAAATGTACTTGTTTTATGTTTTGATTTGTATCTTATTACAAGCCGGCGGCATTAATGGTTCCAAAAAATGCGTACAAAGAAAACAGTGAACATGTTCAGTATGTACCAATGACTGCTGAAATCCTTTTTTGCATGCCATGTCAACATGTGTGTTAAAAATGTATCGATTTAAATTCATTGCTCTTAGATAAAAAAGAATAATGTAAAAATAAGGGCATTGATCACCTTAAAGTAAATTTACTATTAAACCAGGTTTTGAATTCATATAACAGAGACTGTTGATAAAAAATGAATTGTTCTGCTGGGCTTTAATATGCACAGTAATTTATAACTGGATGTACCAGGATGAGCAAAGTCACAATGCCGTTGATAAGAATTTAGGATTGACCAATCAAGTGAGTGGGTTAGACAGTCATTTTCGAATAGTTTAGAAACCGCAAAAAAGGGACAAGTAAGGAACAATATTTTGGGGGCTTCTCTCAACTCTCTCAACTTGGGAGAGTGCCTTACTGATACTAAACTTTCATAGCATGTGGATTGTATTCCTATTGAAATTCTTTTTCACAAATGTGAAATTCTTTTTCACATATGTAAAATAAATGACTTTATATAACATATGTGAAAAAGAATTCAACATATGTGAAAAACAATTTCACATCTGTGAAATGCTTTTTCAGCGGCAATGAATTTGCTCATAAAGAACACTCTGATCAAAAGCACATCCACCCTTTGCGCTTCTCAACGCATTTGTTTTTTCGAGAAACTGCATTTGTTCTATAGGCCTACAATTGCTACCGATTCTGTAGTGAGCATTGCTAAATGTGATTCATCAGGAAAATAAAATGGTGTAGACTGCAATAAAAATACTGAATCAGAAAAAACCCTTCGCCTGATATAATATGTACTCTTTTTTTGGCACCGTAATTGGCATTTAAATATAAATGTAAATATATCCGAGTGCTCGACATTTGGCAGTCTGCATTTAATGACTTCTATATAGCACAGTTCATTGTCTGCGCTTTGCTTTGTTGTTGTTGTAATCTCAGGGGACCATTTCCTGGTCAACTCTCTCGACTTGGAAGTGTGCCCTGCTGAGGCTTAACTTGCATAGCAGGTGGGTTATATTACTATTGTCTTTGCATTCGTCTTGAAAGTGTACACAAAGAAGATTGGAGCACAAACGAAGGTTGGATACGGTCCGTGGCTGTGGGGAGAAATCATTTCTCAGTTTTTTTATAAGTGGAATTCTGTTGTTCATATGTAAAATAATCGTTTATTTTACATAAGTTTTTGTGTTTTATTTTACTGATGTGAAAAAGAATTTCACATTTGTTGAAAAGAATTCTACATATGTAAAATAAATTTGTATTTCACAATTGTTGTTCACATAAGTTAAAATCTTTTCAACATAAGTAAAAAATAATTTTACATATGTGAATGGTATGGTTTGACATGGGCAATTATTCTCTAGTCCCGGTTTGAAACTGTTTTAAAAGTATAAAGGTAAATCATAAATAAACCTTGACTTAACTGTAAACTGTAAACTCTTTTGGTTGAGAGTTTTGTTTTGTTGGTTTTTGTTGTTTTTGTTGTTTTGTAGCTTACATTTATCTAAAACACTAGTGTACACATTTCTGTTCTACAGCAAAGACTTGTCCTTATTAAATAAAATATCATCTTTAATACAACAGTACTTTGGCTCGTTATAACATAGCTTACCAGGGTATATCACGCATGTACCATTTCGTACCATTTTCGTACCAACACTCTAGACAAAGCTGTATCAAGGTACAATGTATTATAAACCATGATACCCTTTCATACCGATCCAGGCTTTTTTTGTTTGGTTCCTCGAAAAGATCTTAGCTTAAGTACATCTTAATTACTATGACAACACAGTTCTTTCGCTACTGGTTGTCATGACAATTAAGATTAACTTACACTAAGATCGTTTTGTGGAACGAGCCCCTGGAGAGTTTTTGCTTAAATCTCAACAAACTGTCTCGCTCAAGAATTGTGTTGCCTGGTGAAGGGTCAGCACTGTAAACAGTTTTTATTTTAAAGGAGGAGAATATACGAAAACAATGTGCGCCTGAATAGATAACCTGTTGGTTACACAAATAAAATTACAACCATTCAATAAAGAACTATGAAAATCGACACATGATAGGAAGTAACTTTAATAATATCCTACCAAACAATTATAAGATGATGATGGTATACAATTATTGAATAATGGTCATTTCATGACGACACAGTCGCCAATTATTCAGGAAATGCCAACAGTGATTAAAATTGTCGAATTTAACATTGTACTCCAGGATATTTGACTAAGTTGCCCATTTTAACACTGTTGGCAAATCAGGAAAAAGCCAGCAAAAACCCATTGCGATTGCCTTTCTCTTGGAAAACTTTAAATTTTAAATCAAGCCAAAGAGGGGGCTCGAACCCGAAGGCGGTGCATATTAGTCCAAGCTGCAAAATGTCCGAACGTGGATATTGCCGTCGACCCGCTGACGGCAACACGGTCGAGATTTGTGGACATTTCAGTATCGCCACAATAGATAAATGTGTGTGACGCCATTTAAAAGCGCCACTACCCCGAATGATGTGACGTCAGTGGACTGCCTTTGAACGACTAAATTATCTCCCTTGTCCGCATTCAGGGACTCCAAGCATGTCTACGAACTCCACTTGTTTAAACTCCAAAGTTCAGTTAATTGACTTAATTCAGTGTTTTTTTCGCGTGATCCTTTCAGTGGCGTGAATATAGTTATTAGAATATAGAATTTATTTGTCTTTATCTTTATCTCTATTTTATCCCATTATCGTGCCAGCTCAGATTATTTCTTTCTCAACTCCAGACAGTTCATTACTTAGTAGAGTAAACTTACAACTCCAATAAAAGATACACATGGATACATGGTGATTCAATATTTCGGTTTATTTTAAGACCATTGTCAAGAATTGCTTAGGTAGTTACTGTAGTTATTGTATCATTTCATTGTTAAGGTTGTTCCAGGAGTGAGTTACATTGCACGAATTAAATATCCACTAAATGTGCTATGGCTTCCAAGCTTTGCACTTGCTGTGCTTAGGTAATTGACCCGAACATTTACATTATCCCCCTTGTTAAGTTGTAACAGAACGGAGGTGGTGGTCATATCCCAATTGGAGCCTCCACTCGATTCTGTGTATACAGTTGCTTCCCCGGCTGCAAAAATATACGTTTGTATGAGAACTTTGGGCGTGCTGCGAATAGATACTGTGAACTCATATAGCCCTTTGACCGGGCACCGAAATACACTTAATTCTGTGTCGTATCCACCGCCAATATTGGTTATCAGGAATGGAAAGCTGATTATCTGATGAAGATATAAAGGTGTAAAATCTTTTCTTGCTGTTGCAGTAAAAGCCACTATGGGATCTGAAAAACAAAATCAAACGTATTAATGAGAATCTATGATATTCGCTCCGATCAAAACAATTGCTCGTCAGCTCTTATATTCCTTCATGATACCTGCTCACAAGACACGGCAATATCTCCAGAAACTTTTGAATCAGATTTATCCGGAGACAACCGTTCCGTGACGCCAAGTTCAGGCATCTTCCCGAGGCAAGGCGGAAAAGAAGCCTATCTTCCTTTCTTTCCTTTCTTAGGCGATAAAACATGAGTTAGCTAGAGTTGACAACAGCTACTTTCGGATGACCTCTCTTTACTCTATCCAATCAGATTGGGGCTTTCTTAGAATAAGAAAGAGACGGTCACAGGATGACAAGTAGGCTATATCTGTAATATACATGCACGATATTAGTCCCATTAACGAGTTCTGACGACATCACAGACATATCAATTGGCAGTGATGCCTCGCTCGTTTGCTGTAGACTTTGATGTGTAAACGTCCTTTTGATTGGCCTACGTGTTTCTACCATAGTCAAATGAATTTTTTGCCACGTTTTTCCTTCGAATTACAGCAAGGAATAGTAATGTGGAAGTCTCGTCTAACACATACTGACCTTTCCATAGGAAGATGCTAACACCATGTCAAATCGTTAGCACCGGCTTAGAGATTTAATAGTAAACTAAATTTAATATCGCTTCGAGCCACTAGCTCCAGGGTTTTGCGTTTTATTCATTTTACACTTAACTCCTTTTCTGTTCCATATAAATAGAAGGTCAATAAATTTTTAACGTTATGAAAACACTTCCCATCTTGGTTGTGCTAGTGTCAATTATTGTGGGAATACACCGCCGTCATGTAAGTGTAATATCCCTATTAAAGCACGTCGTAAAACACCAACGAACCAATCAAGCAATCATTAGGATAGCTAATAAGTGGAGCATTTGTTGACTTTGATTGCAGGACAAACGCATTAGGAAAGTGACTTTAAAATGGGGTAATAGGTGGCACAAAACTTTACGATAAGAAAAAATCAGAAGTATGATTATGCTTCAAGTCATTTTGAGATTTAGTTATATAATCTTAAAACAAAGTGTGACGGTATAGTAGTGACCATTATTATGTTAAAAACTGTCTTGTGGGCACTAACATTCCAGGTATGCTTTGAGTAAATAAACTGCGTCGGGGATGTGTAATTATGTGTACATGTAATGATCCATGTGGACAGGTTACTTGAGAAAAAAAGGCATATCAATAGATACCTTGTTCGGCATTTTCAAACGTGGTAGGGTGTTGTCCCCGGACTGCGAGGGTGGCTTTGCCCTGTATCTGTTAGTAATGTGAAGTATAATTTCATTGTCGTTTAGTAGTATAGGGAACCTTCCCTATACTACTAAACGAAAATGAAGTACTAGCACACACACCCTGGGGGTGGGGGAGGGTCCCAGGAAAAAAGTGTACCAGCACCCCCATTACTACTACTACTCGTTTTGCTGCCATTGACGATTAAAGATCAAAGTTCTACCTTTAACGATCATTAATATGAAGAGTAAACTTCACCGACTTGAAGAGCAAGCTTCCAGCCATTTCACTATAATTTATATAAAGAATAACATCCTTTACAGCCACTGCCATTGAATTGAAGAACTAGCTTCACTTACGTAGCAGGCCCGCGGCCGGGGCTTAGTGGTTAGCATGTGCGTTTAGAAGTCCTACTCCGATGTACCATTCACGGAATCGAGTTCGTCTGTCAACCATTAGGTACAAGAGTGATGTGTCACCGGCATTCGCTAGGGTGGTTTTTACCATAATTCCTCCCGGTTTTTCGCCGTAATAAGAATTATGTGCAGTTGACGATATGTCGTCATATAAGTAAATTACCATTGAGTACGACGATACACTCCAATCAAACAAACAAACACTTACATGGAGAGCAAAATCTCTGTCATCTCATGCTCGTTGATGTGAAGAGCGTGTGAGTGAGTTAACCAAAGCAATTCAAAGATGAAAGGAAGTCTGACTATAATGCTGTTTAATCAGTTATAGGTTTTGAATTAATTTGTCTCATTCATATATACCCCCCATTAAGACTCCTTTGTATAGTTGGCCAACTTGTAGAGAGAAAAAGCCTCTGGTCCAAGCACCACCTCTTACGTCTTAGATCGCCTGTTCGATTCTCGAGGATCGTGGATTTTTCTGGGTTGTACTCAATTTTCGTCCCTCATTATTGTATGGTAATGATCCGTTACTTGAGATTGGCCATATATGTCAGGCATTTTGATAAATATGTTTGATACGTCTGTATTGAACACACCATGTTGAAAGACATCGGAATGTGTACTGTTGAAAGTTTAGCAATTCCAGTCAGTATTATTTTGATTCTCTACTTTATAGGAGGATTGGACGCTCCTAGTAAATTGATCACTGAGTTCACATTAATGGGAGAACATGCAAACTCAACGTTCAATCCTCTTAAAAAGAGACGTTGATAGGAATTGAGCATTCTACTCATTCTATGTATTAACAGCTGAAAACTTTTACGTGGTTCCCTGATTTGACACAGTTGGGTAGGGGAAAATTGTTGTTGATATATACGACAGATGACCGCTTCTAGATAACATATTTCACATTCTAGATAGGTATAGACATAAGCGCTTGTTTTGTAATCCTATTTCTAGTTTGTTTAGCTCTCTACATTATATTAATAGGATTAACATACATCACTAAACGCAGCCCCTCAACATACATGGACTAACGCAACTTAAGAGGTCTTCTTCAAATTTATTGATAATAATAAGATAGACGTCGCCGTTGCAAGAGAAGCGCTAGTGAAAATAAGCCCAAATATCAATGTGATCCATAGAAAGACTTACCACCTTAAAAAAACTACCGACCTATATTATTTTGATATATACTCGTATTGTTCCATTTTATTAGGTTTTCCATTGGCTGTAGTATAGAAAGACCTTTATATTTATCACCTGGGTATTATTAAGCTTAACTATTATGTATTATGCTATACATGGACGGCGGCAGCGCGGGGCTGGGATTGGGGCTGGGGGTTGGGGTATCTAGGTCGCGCCCCCTTACTGGGGTGTGGGCTGAGCCCCCTATTGTTTTTTTTATCAGTGCAGGTATCTTTGGAGGGTTAAACGGGATCCTAGCCCCAACACTTTGGACTGGCTTCCGCCGCTCTTGATACAGGCTTAGACGTTTGCTCACTGTGTCTTGCTGTTATTGGGAAGATGCCACTAGGAAGTCGTCCAATGTACTGAGGTCATTATCTTGGTCGTCGAACGATTGTCACCGTTTTGACATGCGCTATATAAAGATTTAACATTTTTCATCTGTTTTGGGGTCCAGAACTTAATATTCTCCGGAACTAAATTTGAGTTTTCTATTCAAAGCCATGGAAGATTCATTTGGTTTATTGAAGAGTGGAGTGCATTCCTTGGAAATAGAAAACATCTGGCTTGACCGAGCGTAGTAACGAGACTGTGGCGAAGTTCATATAGTCGATTGAGAGAATGAAAATCGATGTCATTCCCATTAACCTTACAATCGGTATTAAATTTCGACAAAACATTGGAGCTGTTCATCCTTAATGTCTTGCTGGAGCCCTTGGGCATAAAATGAACCAAAATTTTGTTATTGCTTGGATTAATAATTAGGTATTCAAACTATATGTTGGTAAAAAAATAATTTGAAATTCTAAATACAAATCGTTAAATCGGAGCCTATAATTTAGTTTCCCCATGATCATATATTCAAGTCGCAAACCTTTAATGCCTATTTCTGGCACTTTAATTTTAAGCGGACTCTACATTTTCCAAATCGCATTTCTAGAAAACCATTCATCTTAGAAACTTCAAACTTGTACCATTGTAAAGAGCCCAATGCGATCTAGTAAACGGCGCCTCATTTTGATCAGTTCGTTCCAGATTTTTTAATACGTTTTCTGAAAGTAGCATTTTACATATTTTTTAAGACTTTCCTAGGTGGGATAGACACAAAAAATCCACTGGGATCGTTCAAATCAAAATTTAAAAACAATAAGGCACCATTTACTAGTTCCAGGACTATTCTACTCGGTCAACTAATCTATTGAGTCTTATCGTTATTGCTTTTCGAGAAATAAGCCATGAAAAATGCCGTCTATTTTTTATATTGACATTTACTCATTTTTAAATATTTTTAAAATAATAATTGGATTTTCACCACATACACATATATGTAATTCAGAGTATTTAAGCTTTCCAAAAATATATACGTATATATATAGTACAGATTTATATTTTTCTGCATAAGAGACTAAATACAACGGGCGTTCTGAAAATCGACCAAGGGGTCCGGCAAGACGTTAAAGGGGAACCGTATAAAAAATAAACCTGTTGCATATACAAGGTGAACAAATTAAGGTGTCTTGTTTGTTATTTAGAAATGACTAAACTGTACTCGGATTAAGCACGTCTTTGCATTCTCAGTTGCTGTTGGCCAAATTGAGACATATCAGAATTAACAGCGTCAAAGTCATAGTTTTATACGGCACTGGTCACACATACCAAGTCAGCCAATATTGTGACCTTTTATAACCATTCCCTGCCATAGGAATTTCAAGAAAACAACACATCGACGTAACCATCAACTGAAAATCTATTTGCGACTTTCAAGGAATGAGCCGAGGTGAATTCATCTTGATTTGACAGTGTAGCGTAGGTTTAGCTATCACAGCATCGAATTAAAGCCAGTCTGACAATCTAGTCAAGACAATGCCCCTCATCATCAACTTGCCATGCCCTACTTTTAATGGGGTTTGAATGGAAGATATTAATGCCAAGCAATTCCAGGAAGGATGGAATTAACATGATAAGGCTACACCTATATATCGGAATAAGAAGCATACACACATACAAACCGACAAGCCCAGCCTTGACCTATTCTGGTTGTACGTTTATACTGAGCGCAATTATTTTTTTAAGTGAAACTGACACGGATAGTCTCAATATATTTTTTTATTTAGTTGTTTAGAGATAGTCATTGAACTATTAATTTGACCCAATTTGCGAAAAGTAGCTGAAAAGCAACTGATACAGAGGAAGTTTCAGTGAATTCTGAGAGCACAAAACCCATTTCGCTTTTGCAAGCAAAACAAAGACTGTAGAGGGTGGAATGATGCCTTGTCAATGGAGAGACATCTTTGGGTAAAGAGGCTAGGTGATAAAAGGGGAAGATCACAAACCCCATTAAAGTAATCACATAGGCGTCTCTAATTAAATGTAACACTGACTGGTGAGGATTT
>JAVFBX010234746.1:0-10668 GCA_034783855.1 Mopalia kennerleyi | reverse complement strand
TGGGTTTAATCATTTGAAGCGCTAATGCCTAATTGTGTATGGACACAATCATTTTAAACGCTGTGGTTCAATCGGGTATGGGCATAATCGTCTAAAACGCTGTGGATCAATCGGCTATGGACACAATCATCTAAAACGCTGTGCCTTAATCAGGAACATATGCAAAACAATGTGGCTTTATCGGGTATCCATACCTGAAAAACGCTGTGGCTCAATCAGATATAGGTGATGGACTGCTAACATCCCATTTAACGTATAACAGATACAAAGAGGTCCGAAGTAAGCTTTCGTCTCTCGATGTAACTAGAAAATTTCGGGGTAGTTGCTTAACGTTATCCATGCAGCCAAAAAAAAAACGTCAATTCAAAATAGTCATAGCACGTTTAGCAGTAATCAACTTGAAGAACGGGCACCTTTAAGCCTGACTCTGCCAGGGTTACAAATCGTGAGTAGAGCTCTAGTAAAGATATTTATACCACCAATGCTGTTGATGGGCTTATGTTTGCCTTCGACAAAGCTCCACCGAATGTCTGATAATAGTGTATCTCTGCCACCTGGATGACCGGGCTGCAATTTGACCAGTATGTGATCCGCAATGTATTTTTAAAAATCGACTTATCTGATAAGCCGGCCCAAAACATTAATAATCAAAGATGTGCCATCAATGGCTAAAGTTGGCCCTACTTCTCCGGCTTCTTGAATTCAGACTTATTGTGGGTTTAGTGGTCATTTGAAGCATGTCCGTACACCAATATGTTGGGGTAAGATGACATTCTGCGACACCTTGATCTACCGGGGTTGGTTGGAATTTATCAAATGTTCCTCAAATCATCATAGATACGTTTTTTAAAACATATTGTTTGCTTCCAGGTAACTTAGGTGACGATCGACTGTTAATGTGTGCCCTTATATGTTATAACCCGACCTGTTTAGTCTTCCTTTCAAGAATACAATATAATCTACATTGTTCCGTTATATTGTCTCTCTCATTAAAAACACCGATAGAATCTGTTAAATCAAAAACAATGGGTGCGGCGAGGTAGCTCTCAAGTACCGCCTGGAGATTGTCGTCGACAAATATAAATGCAACACCATTAATTGCGAAGTGAACAAAAAAACATCATGCAAACTAAGTTAATCCGTATACGCATTTATATTGCAGAGATATATGTGACGTACACAATTCGATGGTGTCAAACATTTAACGTTTAATGTCTGCTTTGGAGTTTCTTGTGTTGGGGGGTCGCCGGTGAATATTGTAACCAGAGGTCATTGTGTTATTCAAGTTTCACGTCATTTTCTCATAACCTCAGAAAAAAAACAATTGTTTATTCATTTCACCAAAGACCCCTCGATGTGTTCGTGGTAGTTTATGCCTGAAAATGACAACAGTATATAAATACACCATACTATGATTGTCATTGGTTGTCCTCGTTTGTGCGACGACGAAAATCATCACTCATTGGATGTGTGTTCATTATAACTGGTAGCAGCGCCAATATTGTCGACTTAAGACTTCACACCGTCCCTCCTGAGTTTAACCAGACGAATGCTGAGTAGCTTGTGATAAATTATAGTAACAAAATTATGTTCAAATTTAAGATATGACCTATTGTAGTCTTGTATTTCCAAACCATCTTTGGAATGAAAAATTGGGAGTTATTTCAGTTTTAAGAATTTCAATTTAAAGAAACTGAGCAAATCAAAAGATGCGACACAAAAAAACGACAGAATTAGCTGAGCACTACAGTGAGGTATACAACCACATATCAAACGATCATAGTGATAGCCTTTTCTTTAACAGACAACCATGAAAGTGTTGACATTTCTGTCAACACCCCTACAATGCCCTCCGTCCAAACCCTTCAACCGTATGTGTTTATAATATTGTAAACATTAACATTTCTATTGAGCTGTTATCAGAAGAACTTTTGCCAATAAACCACAGAAACCTTATCTAAAACCTATGATCAAAACAAATGCTCTTCTTGGGGGCTTAATTAATCTATAGCCAAGCCTTTTTCAAACCCACCACTATTTTTTTGTATGTTTTATGGCGTTGTTTACGGGTGTATGTCAGCGTCTCTTGAGCAGGGTCTATTTCTTCCATTTGATTAATTAAACAGCACTATTGGGGGGATGGGCATCTGTTAGGAAAGCTGGCAACGTGTAATTATCGTGTTATCGTCGAGACAATACGCCGTATTGATCTGATAGAGGCTATTGTTTGCTAAGATGTATTGCTACATATGGCCAGTGGTGGCTAGTAACACCAAAACCAGGTATCAAATGAAATATTTCATAACCTTAATCTAGGATAGTATTTAAACAACACAAAACAGCAAAAAAACTACAAACAACCAACTAATTATATAAAGATCGGTGTTCCAAGAATTGGCCAAGAACATATATTCTGGATAAGCTTAATGTTTGTTTTAGACATGCTGTAATTTATATGTTTCATCTGAGATCGCAGTGTTGACACAACATACATGTGCATGTAGTTCCTAAAATCTCTTAAAATGGGATCATTTGTTTAATCGATAGTTATATTGTAGAGGCCAGACTGATTAAAACTAAAATCATCGACAAACATTTAATTCGCAAGTAAATCTTTGAAATGGTTTGTTTTCCTTTACAAGTGACGTGGGTAGTTGGTAAACATTGTTAACATCTCCAAATGTGCCATAAAACCTGCTGTTCGTTTCCAGATCACTTGAGATACATTGTACCATTGTAAACTCCGTTAGGGGCCGGAGTTAGATCCAGTGGTATTATAATAAGATTGAGATTAACATTCGCAATTGCTTCCGGTAATTGACACATTGAAAACCAAACTGTCAGGGACTGCTTTCACTTCTTTGACGGCTCTCGTAATAAGCCTGAATATTGTGAAATTGATTTTCTGACAGGTTAAAAGCAGTTCCCTCACATCCTATTGATAACCACGGAAGTTCTGAGGTCGATCAAATCGCATATCACAATCTCCATAATAAGTGATTTCGCTGGTGTTTGGGTCTTGGTGTGGACGGATATCTATAACCATGGAGCCAAATTGTCAACGTACAACATAACCCATTAAAGTTATACAAAAATATTTTATTTTAAATGTAATTATAAAGATTACTGTTTGTTCAAAACCACCTTCACCCAACAATACCGACGAGAGGTGTGTTATTTTCTCCATCCGGAGCAACCTTGCTGCGTGCTGTCAGAAAAATAAGCCACAGTGGGGCTGTGATTATCCATGTACATTCCCGTCTAACAAGAGATGCCGTCGTTGTTGATTGATCGAGTTAGCAGACTATGTTTCAGAGCGACTACATTCTCTACGGTTCTGCTGTAACCATACATCTACTTATAACTCTGCATCCGTTCGGCACCATACCACGTGGGCAGCTTTGTTCCACCTTTGCGGGCGCCAATGGTGTATGCCTACGCTTTGATATGTGAATCAAAGTTAGTTTTTCGTTATTCAGATTTATTTTATTATAGACCTCGTGAATTCACATTATGTTTTGTGACTAGCCGATGTATCGACTTGTGACAAGATAAGCCGATCTACTAGTTTCGGTATCCGCTGCGTTTCACAAATTGCCTTGCTTAAACAGTTCCTGTGTCGTCGCGAGGAACAACGAGGAGATACGCCGTGAACTCTCTCAAGCCCTAGAGGAGTGTACCCCAGCTCCTCCGGTCCCACGAGTCCAAACAACAGGGTTAAACCGGTATACAAAATCGACTTATCAAGTCTAACTTGTGTAAGTTTTGTTTGTTTTTGTGCTCCCAGGGACGGCTGTCTAAATTGATCAATACTAAAATATCGCTATGTGGTGGCTTGTTGCAGTTTATTGCCGGTGTATTCGCCTCAAGATATAATATAGGGCTTGAACTTAAGTGTCAGTAGTACTTCTTAGTTTCTTTGTATTTTTTAAAAGTGTTTGTCTTTATGGATAAACGTCATTCTGTCTTAGACACTTTGGCGTTTTTCAATAAGCATTGTGTTCGATAGGGACAGATTCGTCAGATCATACGTGTCAATTTGTATATTGAGATGTACTCAAATGTATTTGTTTAAATACGACACAGTATTTCGTAACAAAAGTTAGGACTGCTTTTGGCACAGCTATGAACTACATGTAATAACAGACTCTATTGACAGATTAAATGATGCTATCAATGATTATTTTGGTAATACCAGATGAATCAGTTCACTGACTACCACCCTAGATATCATATGCAGCATATTGAGGGGTTGCTATGCTTTCTACCTGTATGTCCCAAACATTGGTCAAAAATATTTTATAAGACGATTCAGTTGAAAGTTAACTATAATAGATTTTATTCCGGTTGAGCGCAGCATTTATACAGCAATTGTTAAAGCAAATTGAAAGGACATTCATACTAACAATTGTGAATGTAAGTTTAACGTGTAAACATGGCTTCGATTAACTCTAGATATAATATTAAGTAACAGGTCCACAATTAGGAATTAATTAAGGCGATCGAAGTCGTCGCCTTAATATTTGAGTAATCGTGGTGATATTATCAGATCTTGAGGTCAGTCGTGGTAATCGCGTTGATCGTATGAATGTTGTGGACGATTACAAAAATTATACACGATTAATTGTCAATCGTGATAATCGCACCAGATCGTATTTGATCGTAACGAAGCGCGACATATCGCTTTAAATCGTGCTTCCAAATCGTGGTGATCCGGATCAACCTTGGACAAGACAAGCCCCACAATCTATCGAGATGTTGTAGATTTTCAAGAAACAATGAAGTCCACGATCAGACGTCCTGCGTATATATCCGTCGGTTCCCAATCGTATCTCAAATCGTCATCACTATCAATTCTCATCGTGAAAGACATCGGGACTACAATCTTATCCTTTCTCAATAGGGCGCATCGGTTCGTGATAAACGTATCGAAAGGTATCTGAACGTAGCTGCACGTACACTTTCTTCCCAAACCCGGGATTAATCGCGATAATCGTGTCAAATCGTCACCCAATCGGGACAATACTACCAGAACGTAAATCATAGTATATGAACGGGAGGCCAGATCGTGTCACCTGAAATTATATGACCAAACGTGACCATATCGCACCAGAACGTGTCTACTCGCATCATCTCGTATCCAAACAAGAGAAGTTCTACGATCAGCTACGAATGACCGATCCCCGCGTTCGTAACAGATTGAAAGACACTGGAAACCTGGCATAAGCAGATTACCGAATTTTTTTTATAGAAATGTGGCTTTTAAGTGGCATAGTCTACACAACTCAATTAGTATGTCTGGAAAGTCGTATGGGCAGTCACAAATAACACATTTAAATTCCTTCGACACGGCAATTATTTTGCGAGGTGACTGAGACCTATGCTACTTGACCATTTCGAAGCATACCACTAAATGTAGAATTTGTACCAATTGAAGAGTTTGTCCTGGACTTGTTGGCCATACACAACCAGCGATTAAAAACATATCTGAAGAGATTACGTGTGAGATCTTGGAAAACAATTTCTATTGAGAAAAAGCTTTGGTGAGGGATACTTTGGCATCACTGTCCGCAACTGTGAAGAAAACTAAGTGACTGAGACAGACTGACTAACCTGAATGTTTGGACGGTATTGGTAACTGGCGGGTTTGACCTTATTTTGATTCACCGCCCGAATTGTTATCCAAGCATGTTAACTAAAAATTTGACTAGATCGATATGTGTTTATTAGTTATATGCAGAGTGGACTGTTGTTCCTGGTGGGAAGGGGGTTGGGGCGACTTCGACTTTTGATTAAATTAAATGGGGAGAAAGCTATTTTCTTTCGACCAGCTGATGCTTCACTGAACTGCTCCTAATTTTTACATGGCTTTGTCGTTATTGAATGTATGCGTACACTTTTGGGTTCTTATTAGAGTAGCTATAGCTTGGGGTGCTCTTAGTAATGAATTTAGTTGTGCCTGTTCGGTAGGATATGATCTCTAGCGGCAGTTACCACCTTATACTAATGGATCATCTGCTTCAGAACAACAGACCGATACCTTTTCTAAAACTGTGAAAATCAAGACACCTTGAAAAGCTGTCGTGTATAAACAAGGACCCGACCATAGGGTTAAGTTTTGTCAGATCTTCGGTTAAACGTGTCATGAGCATATCGTTGTTTCGAAATTGAGTGGCTGTGCATCTTTTTTGGGGATAATTTGTTTTCATCGCTTGGAAAATTGCTTTCAACCCTATATGTGTTCCAGTATGCTACTACACTAACATTAACAACTTCTAACAATAGATGGGGTCAAGTAAGCTTTGCATTCACAGAAACAATACGAAACGAGAAATGACGCTGTATTTCGATAAGGTGCTTAATAAGGCAACTCAATTATATATTCAGTCAATAATGTGTACCGAAACCAGGTTATGTTGTTCAGATATGCTGTTACCGGCAATGTACAATGAATCACAAAAACGTAACGCCCAATTTCCATAGGGTTCATATTCTCAAAACAATTCATCATAAGTCAAATTTTTTGGATTCAGTTTTATCGTCATCCAGTTGTAGTGCTAACGGCAAAAAGACGAACTGACGGACGTTCACGACTTCGACAATACCCGTAGGCCGAGGGATATAAACCGACTAGGTTTCAACATATACGGCCTGTGTGTGGGTTCGAATTTAATGACGGTGAAGATGTTTATATTTAGCAAAGCTATTATCATCTTGGAGTCCAGTAACGATCACGTTGTTAATGGGATTCTACTTTGCAACCAGCTATTGGCGCCTGGCAATGATACACAACAGTATTTAGAGAGAATCGTTGGATATTTGTGATCACTCTGTATTGGTGTTAATGTCCAGGCAATTCGTTTTCCACAATACGAACTACGGCATTAAGACGATCAACTGACCCGTTGCTCTGTGGCAGTTGTTAACACGGTCAATTGTATAGTTATCAGCCCAGCAGTCTTAGTTGATCGCGCATTTTCATGATGAGCCTGCTGTCCGTTTATTCCTCAGTCCTGTTGACAATCGATTGAGTTGTATCGTTCAGAATGGATCTTTGGCGGCTTGATTTATGTTTCATTTGTAGCTTTTCTGATTCTTTAAAGAAACATTGCTGTATTCCAAGGAGTCTAATTTATTTGTCTGCCCTAAGCGAGGTTCCCCTGGCTACTAGCGTGCTAGTTAGCTTTTGAGTATATATTTTCTTCCACGCACCTCTGGGTGTTTAACTAACAAGTAGTATACCTAGATTGTTTTTGACAGATGTAAAGTAGTAGTACAAATATGATTTGGAAACAATGTCTTAGGAAGTAAAACGGTCTGTTGGTTATCTAACTAATCGGTGTTTACCGTCGCACTCAAATGTATTTCACTTAAATGCTTTGCCATAGTTTAGTGGGAAACTTGTGGCGATATCCTCGGTCATCCGAAATATTTATTTTAAACCTTAGGTGTCAGGAAAACTCCAAAAAAAGAAACAAATGTTAAAAACACGCTAAATTTAAATATAGTTAACAAGTCCATGATTCAAGCAGTAATCCCGAGGAAGAAGTAAATGAAATTTTTTATTTTATTTTATATTAGTGTATTTTTAAAGTTGGCCAAAAGCATTGATGATGCTGTATTTTGGGGTTCTTCGATACAGACATAAGGTAAAAGTGTAACGGCAATTAATTAATTATCTGTTTCATGAATTAAATTTTCGGTTGTCTCGTTTCGATCCACAACAAATTAAAGTGACAAATTATTACACACCGTGACGCAATTATACTCAACGGAATGTCCAAATACTTCTTCATAGAATTCAACGATCTTCACATAAACTGAGCATATTAACATAATTGCCCAAGCCCATTAGTCTCAAACATTGTATTCTAGAGAAATATGCTGTGCAACATTGAAAGATCAAATTTTTATAAGTTTTAAAATTGTTCATTTTTTTTTTATTTCCACGCGATTCGTGAATAAATATGATAGCCACAGATAACTGTGCCATAAAACTTTTTGTTCGTTCCCAGAGGACTTAGGATTCTACATACAATTGCGAATTCAGTTAAGGACCGGAACGGGATTCAGTGGCATTATAATAGACGCGAGACTTTGAATTCACAATTGCTTCCGGTAATTGACACGTTGAAAACCAAACTGTCAGAGGCTGCCTTTAACTTCTTTGATGGCTCACGTAATAGGACTGAATATTGTGAAATTGATTTTCTGACAGGTTAAAAGCAGTTCCCTTACATCCTGTTGATTACCAAGGAAGTTCTGAGGTCGATCAAATCACATATCACAATCGCCATAATAAGTGTTTTCGCTGGTATTTGGATCTTGTTGTGAACGGATATTTAGAACCACAGATATACAATTGTCGACATACACAATAACACATGATACATTCGACCATTAGCAATAATTTGCTTCAAGGGATTTTTCCATCACAGGTATTTACATTTCTCAAACAAAATCATGCTTGTTTCAAATATTTTCTCACCGACAAAGTGTGTGTACTTAATTCATCTCAAGCAACCTTGCGACGTGTTTGTGAACCAAAGTGAGAGTGGGGCTGTGGTCTCTGTTTATATTATCTATGGGAATAACTCTTATCAGGTCGTATATAAACATTGCGTGTATAAAATCATCCTCATTTAATTTCCACTTCAGGCCAGAAAAAGCCACCTTGGCTGCGAAAGCTTGTCTTCGTGTTTAAATATCGACTTGTCTTCAAAGGTATATAACCCCTCATTTGTCTGTTTTATACTAACAAAGCTCTTATTTTACTACTTCATATTAATATGAATCTACTAACAAGAGGAGACTAGCAGTCGTTTTACATTGATAGGGTAAACATATATAATATATTTCAGATATAATATTTCTGATACGGCTATAATCCGTCCGTTTGTAAAGCTATCTATATCTTTGTGTGAAAGCACGTTGCCCAACCGAAGTTTTCAGCAAGTGTCGGACTGCAATAGGCGGTTATAACCGCCGGATGATATAATTGCAGCATATAAGGTGGAAGAGAAATCGTGATAGGATTGCAGCATATAAGGTGGAAGAGAAATCGTGATAGGATTGCAGCCTAAATAGGAATAAGATTTTGTTTGGCTTTAATAGTTTTGTTTCAAATCCATACTTAGATAAACGGCCTTTATTGTAATTTATAATAACAATCAGTCTTTTTCAACTTACTTAAACTATATACCCGTTGCTTGATGATGGCAACAAAGTGTCGGAGAATTGAGGCCAAACTAAATCTCATTCTGGTGAGTTTCACAGCTCTTGTACTGTGGTATACTTATCAGTGGAAACCAAGTATCTACTTTTAACTTCCTCTAATTACATGTAGTTGACACGATTCCTGTACGTGTACGTCGTGACTTGTCTAGACAAGCGCCTTTGCTACATATGGGATTGTAACTAAACCTTTGTCTGCAAACCTAGCAGATTCAATTTAAACCTACCCTGTCAGATGTATCAATTTGTAACCACGTGGGCTACTTTAGGTATCCGCTGTCTCTGACAAATTGGCGTTCTAAATGAGTTCCTGTGACGTCGCATGGGTCTGTAATGAGAAAGCTTTGTTGACCTGCTCCAGCCAGGCGAGGAACAAGGCATGCTTGTTCTAGCTTTGCCTTGTCACACGAGGCTAATACAACAGGTCTAGACTAATGACTACACAAACTCGGTTGGTCAGTCAAACATGCAGTCTCGTGTCCAGAGACACACTAACTAGGGAAGACACATGTATTCAGTCAAAAACTCCAACTTGTGGCTGTTTTGTGTCTTGTGAATTCGCGTCCATTGTTTATGTTCATGAATACGTCAGTATCGATGATGTGGTGTATGGAATGGCTACTGGTTGAGAACCGGTGTGTGCAGTTCAATATAGGATAGTAGCATAACATTAAAATATCAGTCATGTACGTTACGTGACTCCGTGAAGAACGTGTCAACTTCATTTGATTACACTCAATTTTAGAGAGGTGCACCCAATCTTTAGACTGTTTTTTGTCTTGACTGAATAGCTTATTTAGAAAACAACAAGTGTAAATATATCACAGACCAGTTATTTTCACTGAGACTTTTCTCAACAATCGCTGTTGCTCTACATCGCATCTCTGGAGACATGACTCTAAATAACTCGTCTTGATCGATCAACTTAAAGTGTTCATTAGTGCTGCTTATTTGTTGAACAGTCGAGTTGAGAATCTGAAGACCACGATATTGTACATCATCGTTATCATGTCATGGGAGCAGCGTTGCCCAACATTTGTTCATACGACAGTAGTTCCAAGTATATTACAACTGCCCCTTAAACAAACAATCGCTTCAACTGCAAATGCCCCGAAAAGGGTGCGTAAATAACTATTGATACACCGACGATTGATCCGTAATAAAATGAAACTGTTGCGTAAATTCATTACACAGCATCATTTGTCAAGCGACTGGTCTTGCTCTGGCCTCAATTTCGTAAAAGAGAGACGGATTATAACATTGCCACAATTAATTTAGCTGATCACAAATATTTTTTTTAAATAATTTGTATTGATTATACATTTAAGTTAGCATTCGTTCAATTCAGTACTCCCCGTAGCAATGTACGCATTGTTGAAGCCAATGTACTGAAAAGATGTATAAACATGTTTATAATTAAACATTTTCATTAAT
>JAVFBX010234735.1:0-10668 GCA_034783855.1 Mopalia kennerleyi | reverse complement strand
ACATGTTTTAAAACATTGTACAAGATTTATTAATTCTATCACAGACAACGATTAGATTTTATATACAATACGTTTTAAAAATCCAAGATGGGATTTTTTATGCATTTTTTTTCTTGTCCAAGATTTTTTTTTCTTATCCAAGATTTTATTTTAGATCCAAGACTCACGTGACCTGTCCAAGATTTACGTGACCATTCCAAGATTCACGTGACCACAAACTGACGATGTCGTTTTAGGGGTTGACAGTCAGTGTAAAACTGACTGGTCAGTATTATACAATATAATATAGGTCAATATAAGTCGTTGACAAAATCTTGGACCTTAAAAATTGATTTTGTATAGATAAAGAATATTTTCTTGGACAGAATTAATATTTCTTGCACAATGTTTTAAAATATGCATTGTTGTTTCGTTACTATGAGTAAAATGTTTACATATCCGAGTTAAATTTATAAATCTTGAATTTTCTCTGCTTTGGCGAACCATACAAGATTGTTTATAGTCGCGTGACGCCATGAACAGGATTGGCCACGCCCAAATGTTAGCTTTCGTGGGTAGGTATATATTTGTAACGCTCAGGTGATTTTATAAAATAAAGAAACGATATGTCGATGCCATTTTAAATTATGTTTAATGGTAACATTTCAAAGAATATAGGGGTCACTGCAGCCAAGAGCATCGCTTTAACACAACACCTTCTTTAAGACATTAAGATGCACCATTGGCTGTATTATCATTTGTCCGGAGTAAAACATCACGTGAAGTTGAAGATAAACGTTGGCTGCTAAAAACAAGCAGCACGTGTTCGTCACAACCTAGCTGTGACATAACTTAAACATATCCAACATGCTGATATCCTGTAAACCTTATGCGATTCGGTTCAATAAATGCAAAGTAAGTCAAATATTTGTTCGAATCTTGCCGCTGACATTATGGTGCATGATGCCACCAAAGCTGTAAGTATACTAATAAAACTCAAACATAACAACGAGATTTGTAACATTTTAGTGGCAGATTACCTTGTACTGGAACAAAGGTATTAGGTCGACATTATTCTTCCATTGATGATACGTTCGAGATATATTGTTCCCCTGTGGAATTCGTAGAGTTAAATTTGCTTTGTTTTAATGTTAAAGGGATTATGTCTATTCACAGTTTCCCAAGGGGTATTTCGAGTCAAGTGTAGTTTTGACAATTTGTTTGACTTTGTAAAGCGCTATAAGTGTATAAATGGAGGGTTGGTTTCTGTAAGGGAATGCCTACTCTCATTGAGTTGGTTGAATACCCCGAACATATCCCTTTTTCGACAACACTTCCCACTTTCCTTTTTGACTATCGCTGTCATTTTTACGTGCAGAGTCTTCTCTTACCACAACATCTGATTTGTGGCGTAGAAGTTCCCACGCATCCAATCAATCGCTTAGAAACCGAGGATGATTATATTCGAATAATCCGCCAAGGGTTCTAATGCATCGTAGCTCGGAATAAAACTGTTGGGTAGCAAAGATGCGGCATCCGGGATTGACAATCTTTTGGCGTCAGCAAGGGAACCTATGTTTAGTTCTACAAAATAACATCGGTTTAAGCCGTCGGATGTTTTAAAGGCCCCTCGTCAGTTTTAGTTTGCTTGATTTGTTGTCATTGTTCGATTCTGCGAAAAATGGTTTCCTATCTTCTATTATTTACTGTAATGGCGAAACCTGAGACTGTCAACTGGTAGCTAGGCTCCTGAGAACGGATATTAACCAGCTGGGTATAAGTGTCTGTGGTAAAATGTAATTAAATGAAATTGCCCGACGAAAGATTATTCTTTTATGACTTTGATTTAATCCAGATCTATTTATGCATTGTGGCCATACAATATTCTGATAGACGCAATGACTCCTCCATTTGTGTCACAGGACGGGATACCGGTTTATTATTTTATTGAGCAGTCGAGCTGTGACAAATGTATTTGTAATTGAAGCATGTGTGTGCACATTGTTGGCGCCGACCCCTGTGTGGAAAGTAGTGTTACTAGCAATATAATCGAAATAGCAATTGTACACTATTGGAGGTTCGCATTGTCTCAACATAAATGTTATGCGAGTTTGTTTGATTTACACAACGATTGCGTCAAAAGTCCGCATGGGGATATTTTACAAAGTGAAGCTTTGAATGTAACTATCAGGCATATGTACGAATGAGAAATCTATAATGAAAACATTTGAACGCCAAGGCAATCGGGTTAAACAGTTCACTGAAATAGCAAGTGTAAACAATTGGAGGTTTGTATTCATTCAACATAAATGTGTAGCGAATTTGTTTGATGTACACAAGGATTGAGCCGAACGTCCGGGTGGAGATAGTCTACATCATGAAGCTTTAGATGTATTCAACAGACCTATATATGTACGAATCAGAAATCAAACTCGAACCATAATGAAAATATTTAAACGCCAAGGCAATCTAGTCGAACTGTTCACATAATGATTACCATTATAACAAAACACATTTACAGCTTGATACTAAATTACACCAATTTATACACCAATATTCTTTTAAAACATCTCTCACTTAACTTTATTGGTATGGTATCAATTGTTCTGTACAGTATCGTATTTACAAAATGAGTCCTTCCTGCATCTCTTCTCTGGGATCTCAACACACAATCTGCTCACAATTAACTGTGGTGGAAATGACAAAATGACACATTGGAATATATAGGAAAGCCGGGCAAAGAAAGGTCTAAAATAACCATATGTACACGTCTCTGAGAATCCGCATTGTATTTTATTGGCACCAGTTGAACAAAGAAAGGTGACCACAGAAAATGACACATTGGAATCCATAGAACAAAAAACGACAAGAAATGTCTAAATTACCATATTTACACGTCTCTGAGAATCAGTGTAGTTTATTGGCACCAGTTGAACAAACAAAAGGTGACCACAAATTTTGGAATCGGCAATTCGAATATAGAATGAGGCAGCACTCAACAAGAAAGCAAATCTTCGGCATATTATGGTCTAAGTATTGATTTATAGCATTTCTGAAAAGGCTGAGGTAAAGTAGAATTCCGATACATCATCGACATTGCGTCATGCTCCGTACCACCAAAAACAATGTCCTTTCTGTTGCCATAAGCTATGTTCAACGGTTCCTAGAAATATATATATGATTATCCAGACAGACTTGCTATCACAGTATTATTAAGTAATATGTAACGGCAGAATGTCTTTAAGTAGGTAGTGGTTCGTTGTAGCAGCGGTTGATTCTAAAGAAATCTCCTTCCGGCATAGAAAATGTCCCGCAATCTGAGCTGTCTGCAGACATTCTGAAATGTTCACACTTGTTTCCCAGGAAAACTAATCCGTCACACTCGCCGTTCTTTAGACACGAGTTAGCACACGACACTCTTGTATCGTCAACAGCTACTGGTGAAATGGGACACGGAACCAAGCTGTTTGATTGGTGGAAAACACCCATATCACAAAAAGGCTTCTCTACAACGCAAAAGTTGAATTTTTAATATAAAACATTAAACACAGTATATATCTTATATACAATAACTTTATACAGCGCTAACGTATGTCATCGTTGCAAGATAATATGCGTATTATAATGGCTTTGGGTGAGATTTTACACTTAAATAACCATAAAGAAAAACAGCTTTACATATCTTGATTCTTTGATTGTTTGGGTGAGATTTTACACTTAAGCTATAAAGAAATAATTTATGTAGCTCTGTTTATCCATTTTCATACTAAAACAATAATTACTGACACAAAATGAGGTATATCTGGATCACAGTCCAATCCACTTCCGTCAAACATATTGAGACTTCATGACAGCGAATTTGAAGCGAAATAAGATTGTACGACTTAATTAAAGTAAAAACGACATCAGTAAAAGAAAAATGAAAACGGTGTCGACGGGATAGGAGTTTATACTTTGGATACTCTTTTCGTGTGCTTTACATATCTTGATTCTTTTGTCCCATGTTCTGCAAGCACTGACTTAATCACTTTAAATTGACGGCTGTATATTTTATGACATCATCTTGAAGCGTATTTGCCTTATTTTAGGATAGCACTTTCTTAGTAGAAATAGATGCGAGTTTAGAATCACGAGGAGGCAGTGCCCATTGCCGTTGACTTACTTAGTTTCGTTTGATACATCGGATCGGAAGGAGACTACCAACCCGTGAGTGGTTCATAGAAAGGGTATGGCTACGATTGTGTTACGACACAGCTCTCCAATACTTCCAATCGACACACCGTTGTTAAATGTTGCGCCAGAAAGCATACTTGATTTTTATGCCTGTTTCTGGATAATCGTGTCAGTTAAATGCATTGGATTTGGTATTGGAGAATCAGTGATGAAATAGACTGCCCATGGCAAAGTTACTTGAAAGATGTGTTTATTGGAACTCTACTTTTGCCATATTTACAACAAGCTGTAGTTAATATATCATATAATAAAAAGCACTCACCAGTGGATTTCTCGCAGATATAAGAATACAGGAACGAACAGGGATGATCACCAAGCCGTTTTCCAGTGCTGTTTTCTGCCTCGTAGTATCGAACACAGTAACCGGTAAAATTTGGTTCATATGATATCCATAGATATTTGTCGATTGCTGATCCATCAGTCCATGTCACGTTGTCTATATGAATGAAGGAATCGATAATTGGATGGATGGATGGATGGATGGGTGGATGGATGGATGGATGAATGTGGATGAATGGATGGATGGATGGATGGATGGATGGATGGATGGATGGATGGATGGATGGATGGATGAATGGATGGATGGATGGATGGATGGATGGATGGATGGATGGATTGATCGGTCGGTCGGTCGGTCGGTCGGTCGGTTGGGCTGACCGGCTACCAACCATTGAGCCAAGTGTGGGTTCCCGTGCGAAATGAATTATAAAATATACAATATCCCAAATATCGTGTACAATTTACAAAGAAAAACAATGCTCGTTTGTGTTTATTTGGACTTTTAAGTTCCATTCTATCTGGTGCTCTCAGAGTTAAAGGGCAACATGAATCCGATCTGTTTGTGATATTTTTATTACTTCCTGCAATCATCATGTATTTGACCTGTCCTGTCTGTTTATTGCCAGTGGCGTCGAGGATGGTCTTTCATCCATCTGGCTGGCACGCAATCATATGAGTGAAAAAAAAGAAAAAGGATGGACAATCCATTTAAGGTCAAAATTGTTAATTTTTTAAAAACATTTCTCAGAACATTTTGTTTTTAGTCATGCATTTAGTGCAAATTATATCAAAATTAAGATAATTAAATTTAAGTCTGAAAACTGTGATTCAGTTCTTTGCAAGTGTACAGCTGGGAGGGTTTTGCACGATTTCTAGCACTTCATTTTTTTGTCGAAATTCAATTTTTCAACTCTGTTTTCTCGAAAACCCTTTGAGTTATTTCCGTGAAACGCGGCATGCTTATTAGTGACATAAAACAGAATGTTCGAATACAGAAATAAAACAAAATGGACAAGGGGTTGTCCATCCTTAAGTGCCGCATTAAACCCCAAATCATACAATCTAAATTAAATGTTTATGTATACTTAATATGTGGTCGCTCTAGTGGGAGCCATAGTAGCTCAATGGTTGAGAGTGCTGGTCCTGCTAGCGAGAGACCCGTTTCACAATCCCCACGGAGGAAGGTAAAATATTCTTTCAAGTTACAATATAACCAGATATGAAATGTAGTAGCAATTGCAATGGGATGTAAACTATTTTAGCCGGATTTAGTGTAAATAATACCGTATAACAACAAATCTAATCAGATTTTTAACACTCTCATCTGTTTTCGCCAGATATCGTCACGAAGAAGATCACACTTAGCCCGGCGGTAAATTTCTAAAGGTGTTAACGTTTGCCCGATAAGGTGTAAAACACAGAGTTTGTGGCTAGTGCTACGCGGAAATAGGTGCGAAAAGGACAAATAGATTGGATAAACGGTACACTTAGTCAAACAAACAAAGGGTGCGTGAAGTGCAAACTTTAACTGAAAATAATAGGTCCGCGATTCACCAACTGCCTTACGCTATTATAAAGGGACCGTGGTACTCTTTAATAAAGTATACTATTAGGCTACACGCGGTCTGTTCAAGTATTTAGTCGCACTGTTTGTAAGTGCCTGTTATTTAGACAATCTAGTGTTAAATGTTGATCGGCGACAACAAGGCGAAGGTAAAGGGTGCCTTCGTGGACGTAATAAGCATCCAACAGCGATCGAACCAATGCCCCGTGTTTCATGACTGTTTATGAAGTTAATTGTGTGTAGGCTTGTGTTTATCGTATAAATCTGGGTAAACAAGCTATAAAGTAAGCGGAAGACTTGAAACGGCGGCACCCAACGATCCTCACGAGACAGCTTACTGGGCCGGTGTGTTATTCAGTTAGCCCGACCAGCCCCGTATATAACACAAGACATCCGCGAATGAGAAATTCCGCGCGCGGTATTAAACGCACAGAGTTACCGGTATCGCTCTTCGCGGCTGGATTCGATGCGGACTTCACTCAATAACGCGCTCCATGTGTCTTGTTTTCTCTTCTTTTCCTCACAATTCCGTCTTCTATGTTCAACATATGATCCGCCGAGTTACATTTGAGATGGATTTACACAATGCATGCATAGCAGTCACAAGTGGATAGTGTGGGTTGGAGCCAAGTCAATTAATTTTTTTCCGATGTGAGTAATTTTATTTTTTTTTTTCGCTACAATTTTGAGTAAGTGGAAAATAGATATTATCTGCTCCGGGAAACTGGATTTAAGATGTATTGACAAAACTTAACGGTATATAGCAATTGATGAAACCCATGGTGCGAAAAGGTTTTATTAGACAGAAAAGTTGGGATGAAACAAACACGGAACTTTGGAATGAACAGCACAGAAACGTAAAAGACTGCGGAGTAATATCGTTCACGGATGACCAATCCGATCAATTACAGTCTACTCAAATAGATCATAGAGCACGCTTTTCGTCGAAGACAGATTGCGGATTTGTCCCGCATTCTTCGCGGATCCTGATGCACTAATTTAAACGAACCGACACGACACATTGTCAAAGGTCCATTTTATTTATCGGGCACAAAAATTTGATGCAATTTGAAACTTTCTGCAACGGTCCTGAAGTCTCCGAATAGCGGTAGAGGTCATACAGATCGAGAGATCTTGTCATACCGCGATAGACTTTTCTTGGTTAACGGGGGATTCTTACCCCTCTTTAATAATTTGATATCCTAAAATTATGTCGGTCAGCTATTACAGTCTTATCTTCTTGAAAGAAATTTGGTGATTCTATTTTCTAACGGAAAATAATTTAACATTTGGATTCTGGCTTGACAAGACGATATTGTCGAGAAAAAAGCTCAAAAGTTAAAAACTATGTGTATCGATGTTCTAATGAGAACAGAGCACGCAAGTTATACTACCTTACCACTGCAACCTGACAAATGAATTCTTAGTTTTTACGGCATTTCTTTGTGAAGAAGAAAAAACCCCAAACTAACATGGCACATTGGAGGCAGAAGTTATTCTTGTGTTTGTTTGTGATTGTTATATCTCTGGAAACAATTTGTGCAAAAACGAAACGAAAACTGGATACGGGTTTAAAGGTTGAGAGACAAGATCCGCCGGACGAGCTGGCAAGGATTAACGCCAGTGAAGACCAGGTCAGTTGTCATTTATTTACCTGTCTTAGGTTTTTTAATTTTATTTGTATACTATCCATATGGATATCGGAATACACTTTATGTGTAATCTCCGTGGCGGAGTGGTCTAGAATGTACGCTCTTGAGTGTGCATGCTTCTAGCCCACATATCCTGTTCTGCTGTTCACCTCTGGGGTCGTTGGTTCGATTCCTCAAAGCGTATGTGGGTTGGTATGCCAGCAACCAGCGGAAGGTCGTGGAATTTTCACCTACAATAATGCTGGTCAATGATCTGTATTAATTGGAAAAAACTCCTGTTGACCTAACATCGGATAAATAAAATAAAATAAAATTAAATGCATAGAAAAACCCAAGTAGGGCCTAAGGGGTTCTCCGACACGGAACGTTATATTTGACAACGTAACACGGTTCTGTTCCATGTTGAAGACAGTATCCGACGTCTTCTAGCTGCTTCTAGCGTGTGCCAATAAGTTAATATGAAAAGTGCTCCGCTTTTATTTTTCCACATCGTATGTTTATTTTCTTTTGCGCTTTAGTTGTTGTGAATACATTTATAGCTTTATCTGCGCTTGAAATGTATCCGGCGTTGATTGGTTCTTGTTAAACTTAACATATAAACGTTGCCAGAAAATCATGCAAAATCTGCTGTAAAGTGAACACGTTTGGTTCTTGTATAGTTTTAACGTTACTTTGATCTTGTTGAATACGTTTTTATAAGAACATTTGCAAAACAATAATTCTTATCTGAATATCTAACTGTGCATTAAAAAGTCAACCGCGAACAAATGGTAGTATGATGTACGAAGATCAATCAATCACTAAATCAATCAAAAAAGCAACCAATCAATTAATTAGTCAATCAATGAATCAATCAATCCAGCAATATTCGACCAATTAATGAATCAATCAACAAATGAATCAATCAATCAACCAAACAGCCAACAAATCAATCAACTACCAAAACAAACAAACAATCAATCAATCAATCAATTAACCAATAAATCAGTCGGCCAGTCAGCCAACTAACAAAACAATCAACCAATCAGCAGCCAATCAATATGATTAATGTTACTAATGTTTAATTGAGCTATCAGCTGGACTGGGATTCAGCTCACTTGTCATCGGACGACTTAAGGGTTCGCAGACACACTTCTTCTGACTTTTACCTGCTCATATTATTTTCTAGAAAGGATGCGAGTGTGTGTGTAATCGAAGCTTTAGTAAGAAATTTAGACGTTTTAAATAATGATAACGCTATAGTCTGGAAGAGCTCAGACTACACTAGTTCATAGAGGAGTGGGAAGGTAGATGATGGGGGTGAGGGGGTAAATCATGGTAACGCTATAGTCAGAAACGCCGTAGACTCCTCTAGTTTGCGGAGGGGTGCGGGGGAGGGGGTAAATTATGGTAGCGTTTTATAGTCAGAAACATATCAGACTCCTTTAGTTCCTAGAGGAGTGCAGGTGTAGATGATGATAATTCGATTGTGAAACACTCAACAAAGACACCTCTTGTTCAAAAAGAGGTGATGAGGTCGATAGTGATAACGCTATAGTCTGAAAAACTTCTAGTTCCAAGAGGGGTGGGGAAGTAGATGATGATCAGGCTGTAGTCAGAAACAGCTTGGAATCGTCTAGTTCCAAGAAGGGAGGTAGATGATGATCAGGCTGTAGTCAGAAACAGCTCGGACTCGTCTAGTTCCAAGAGGAGTGGGGAAGTAGATAATGACCAGGCTGTAGTCAGAAACATCTTGGACTCGTCTAGTTCCAAGAGGGGTGGTGAAGTAGATGATGATCAGGCTGTAGTCAGAAACAACTTAGTATCGTCTAGTTCCAAGAGGTAGATGATGATCAGGCTGTAGTCAGAAACAGCTTGGAATCGTCTTGTTCCAATAGGGGTGAACAGGTAGATGATGATCAGGCTGTAGTCAGAAACAGCTTGGACTCGTCTAGTTCCAAGAGGGGAGGTAGATGATGGTCAGGTTGAGGTCAGAAACAGCTTGGACTCGTCTAGTTCCAAGGGGGGAGGTAGATGATGATCAGGGTGTAGTCATAAACAGCTTGGACTCGTCTAGTTCAAAGAGGGGAGGTAGATGATGATCAGTGTGTAGTCAGAAACAGCTTGGACTCGTCCATTTCCAAGAGGGGAGGTAGATGATGATCAGGCTGTAGTCAGAAACAGCTTGGACTCATCTAGTTCCAAGAGGGGAGGTCGATGATGATCAGGCTGTAGTGAGAAACAGCTTGGACTCGTCTAGTTCCAAGAGGGGAGGTAAATGATGACCAGGCGGTGGTCAGAAACAGCTTAGACTCGTCTAGTTCCAAAAGGGAGGCAGATGCTGATAAGGCTGTAGTCAGAAACAGCTCAGATTCGTCTAGTTCCAAGAGGGGTGGGGAAGTAGATGATGATCAGGCTGTAGTCAGAAACAGGTTGAACTCGTCTAGTTCCAGGAGGGGAGGTAAATGATGATCAGGCTGTAGTTAGAAACAGCTTAGACTCGTCTAGTTCCAAGAGGGGACGTAGATGATGATCAGGCTGTAGTCAGAAACAGGTTGAACTCGTCTAGTTCCAGGAGGGTAGGTAGATGATGATCAGGCTGTAGCCATAAACAGCTTAGACTCGTCTAGTTCCAAGAGGTGGATGGTGATCAGGCTGTAGTCAGAAACAGGTTGGACTCGTCTAGTTCCAAGAGGGGAGGTATATGATGACCAGGCTGTAGTCAGAAACAGCTTAGACTCGTCTTGTTCCAAGAGGGGTGGGGAAGTAGAGGATGACCAGGCTGTAGTCGAAAACAGCTTAAGCTCGTCTAGTTCCAAGAGGGGAGGTAGATGATGATCAGGCTGTAGTTAGAAACAGCTTAGACTCGTCTAGTTCCAAGAGGGCAAGTAGATGATGATCAGGCTGTAGTCAGAAACAGGTTGAACTCGTCTAGTTCCAAGAGGGGTGGGGAAGTAGATGATGATCAGGCTGTAGTCAGAA
>JAVFBX010234713.1:0-10668 GCA_034783855.1 Mopalia kennerleyi | reverse complement strand
CCCCCCCCAGCATCAATCAATTAATCACTAAAATAAATTCATTCTCTGGAGTGGGTACGGTCCCTAGTTTTTCATTACCAAGCCTTTATGTTGGTGCCCAATCAGTACTACTATCATCATATAAAGAAGATGGTTTGCCTGTAATAATAAAGAAACTCTCTGTAGGTACAGTTTAGAAAAACAAGATGACCGCAAACCTGTATCGAAAGCTATTGTTACCTAATCAGAAAATTATCATCCTTGTTTCCCTGTTAAGGGACTCACACTGCCGTGATTGTTGTTCCATTGATCGTCTTTATCTGTCAAGCTGAATAAATGCATAGTTTTGTTTAAGTCCAGGACAAGGTCGGCATTTGAGGGGCATGAGTCCTTTCTCCACACAATCAAGGCACAGAGAGAGAACTACTTTGTTAGTCTTCATCATGTTAAAAGTCTGCTGTGGCATCTGTCTGGGCACAATAACAGCCAAGATCTACTGCCAATCTTACAGGAACAGTAGGGAAATCAGTTTGGGGATTCACAGTTTAAACGTTCATTCCCAAAAGCAACACCTTCCATGACATCTACAAAATGAAAAAGGAGGAAAATAGCTAAATTATAGTCTTATTAATTATTTTGATGGACTCAATTGCTGTGATCAAGATTTTGTCACTTATTTATCCAACACCAACAACAGTTTGATTTTCTCTCTTGGAAAAATGAACGGCATCATTAAGCTTAAACATGTACAATCTTAACAAATTTTTCACAGATGCTAAACATTGCAGTCAAGTAGCTTTTTACATGACTTTCCATACCATGCTCTTGTTTCCAAACATTAGATAACAAACTTAGTGGTTAGCATATGCGCTCACTAATCCAACTTTGATGTACCGTTCACAGGATCGAGTCCTTCTGTACACCATCTGGTATACAAACAAGTGACATGATGTGGCTCTGGCAATCACAGGGGTGAATTTTACTAGGTTTCCTCCGCAGTTTTCCACCATAATTAGGCAAGGAACCGTGCAAACTGGACAACCTGTAGTCATATCAGTGCAATACCCTTGAGTAAGACATGAAATTCCAATCAAACAAATTTTTGGGTTATGTTCTATTTCATATAATATACAACCCATATGCTTTTAATTGACCTCTGCAATCGGCAAATGTACAAGAGTCTACAAATCCCAGACATTGGTCCCATGCTTCTGATAATTGAAGTTGTGACAAAATTTCAACTAGCTCATTTCTTTATTATCAAAGGTGGACCATTTTAAAATTATGGGACATTTCTAAATTTTAGATTGATGTTCACAATGTGAATCTCGAAAGTGCCAACCTAAGCCACCATGCAGTACCCAATATGGCATCATATTTGGTGGAAGATGTGTGCACCACAGATTCACTTATCTTTTCCTTGTTCTATGACGAATCTAGCACAATGTATAGGGCTAATTCATCTGTCTTAGCCCTACATCCCGCCTATCTCAACCCATGGTGAAAGTTGGACATCAATATTAAACCTGGCACAACAAAGAAAAATAAATCTAATTCTTAAACAAGGGGTTCATAGAAGCTAGGCATTTACTTGAAAACATCAGGTTGGCTGACAGATGTTAAAAAGACAAGATGGTAGGATTTGTTCGTTTCTTTGATTGGGTTTAACATTGTACTCGAGGGTTTTTCACTTATATATGACAACGTGCCAGCCTAATGGTGAAGGAAATCACCCTTGACACCACTGGCAACAAACAAAGACAAGATGAAATACAGACACCACAAACAGATCAGCTTCCTGTTCCCCTTTAACTCTGAGATCACAAGGACAACATGAAGCTCCCTCCAACCACCCGCAAGATGGTAGGAAGTGTCCCCCAACACTTAAAAGCCACACTAGCACAACCATAAAATGTGAACATCTAGCTGCATCAAGAAAATTGTTGTTTTACATTTAAAAGACTGTACCAGGGCACACTGCATTTAGCCAAGGGGTGTAGTTGAACTGTATATTTATCACAAAAGGAATAAACAGTCTTACACTTATGTGACCGGGTCACACATTGGTTAAAGATAAATTTACAAATAAAGGTGAATAACTCAATCTGATTTGAAGAGACTTTTGTTATACATTCAGTTTATAAGAGTGATGTCCCTTTGTCCATAAACATCCACAAATCACATGTGCTTTTGTTTCTTCCTCCGTCATCACCCTTACATATTTGGTGTCAGAAGTGGGGTGGGATTAAGGTTAGTGTATACTCCGGTGAGACATTGGTGTCCTGTACAGTTGCTTGAGAAAGAGGAAAAAGTAAGATCTTCCATCCTGCAATCATGGCCGAGTCAGAACTAGAGTTATGGCGCACTAAATTAGTCGAAATGAAGTCTGCTGGTATAGGAGACCAAGACACAATACATCGTCTCCAGACTGAATCAAATGTGCAGACGAAACAGACTATCGTTGTTCTTCCCAGGGAATGGAAAATGTTACAATTTGCGGGGGATAGTAACTTACATTGATTGATGACACCAATGCTGCAATTTAAAGACAAAGTTTAACAGACTGTAACGCCGTTGATTTTATCCAGTGCAAATTAGGAGGATCTGCCAGAGAGGAAATGAAATGTTGCCCTAGGGACAATGTCAAGGGCATTTTTCCAGCACTTCGTAAAATTTTTGCCGAATGTGGAATAGGGTCACAATTATTAACATGAAAATGAATCTCTGCGAGCTTTCTCCCATGCACTTATTGGATCAACTGATTCGATTGGATTCCAGTCACATGGCCGACAACAACGACCTGTTAAATGAACAATTAAAGTTAAAGGACATATTGTTAGGGAGTGTTAATAGTACAAGGACAATATTTCGGAACTCTTCACAAAAGGTTACCAGGTCTTTGGGACATTTTTTAGCACATTAGTTCCCAAGAGTTCAGTCAACTTTTCCCCAAAGACACAGACAATGATTTATCTGCCAGTGGATTTGTGCGAGTAGAAGGGAAATCAGACATTTGTATTCCACCCGATAGTTAAACGGAGATTCACTGTGTTGGTTTACACGTGTGGGTTTTGTGCATATGTGGAACAATTGTCATCTCTGCTGCCTGGTAATTTAACAGTTATTCCCACTCTGGTAAACTCTTCAAAAAAATCATTTTCATGTGATGGTTCCCAACTCTTCAAAATACAGTATAACATTAAAACCTCGAGCGAGAATTGGAACCATTAAACAAACAGAAATAGAACGGGAGACTGCTACTTTTACAGTTTCTCACAATGAAATAATTGTAGGCAGGCAATGTGTTAACAACTATAGTATTGCTACAGTTATCTCTTCAACGGACAATGATGTGGATAATCACCTACCTGTCGATCTGGATTTAAGTGATTTTTCAGGAATTCAAAATGAACTCAAACAAGCACAAGAGTTGTTTTGTAAGTACCGTAAAACGGGGCTACTTTGCCTTGAAGGGGTAACTTTGCCGTTAGAAGAAGAAAAACTTCACCTACACCTGAGTGTTTTTTAACAACCAAAATGTGCTCATAATATCTGGAATATCTGTGAAATGGTTCAGAATTGTGAGTAATCAAAGGTTATGGTCACAGGTGTAGCACATGGCTGAAAACTGTGTGCCTTTCAGATCTTAGACAAATTTCCTCCTGCAGACTTTCACATAAAGAGCTCAGGTCAGAGTCATCAACTCATATCACTCATAGAACATATACATCATGATAAGTTTAAGTTTCTAATAAAAATCCTTTTATTACGTTTCTTTGCAACTTTGGATGATATGCATTCAAAAAACAATCTGAAATGACTTCAAGTCTAATTTACTTCAACACTTATTTCACTTTCAGATGATATAAGCGAAATGGTTCATAATTACAAGCGGAAACTATCGAAACTATAGTAATGACCAGCTGCACGATCTTGCTCCTCTGAAAAGATCTTGGCGCAAAATTCTGTCAGACTGGAAAGCAAAGAATCGGAGTTCTGCTGTGCCCAAAAGTGAATTTCCAGGTCTTCTAGTTCAGCTGAGTGATGATATGAGGGAGAAGGTAACCGAAAATTTGAAAAGTGGCTTCAAGACCTGTGGAATTTCTCCACTCGACAAGGACGAAATTTTTTCCAAGACACCCAGCATTGATGATGAGGAAAACACAGCTGAAATATTGTCTTCATCCCTCACTGAGATGTTTCTAGAGATGAGGTATGACAAACAGAAGAAAGTTCCAAAGAAACGCAAGTTCCTTGCAGTGGAAACTGGGAAGAGTATTTCAACAGCAAATATTGCAGATACCAGAGGATATATCATTAAAAGGAAAAAGAAGTCTTGATATTTAAAGTAATTCTACGGTATTCTGAACATTGTTTGGGACATACAGACATTGTTAAACTCAAAATTTCTCTCATAGATGATAATCCTGTAAAATTACCTTATCATCGTTTTCATCCGACCCAAATTGAAGAGGTCAAAGATAACATTCAACTCATGTTGAGAAAAGGTATAATCCGCCCTAGTACTAGCGAATACTTAAGTCCAATAGTTCTTGTGCATAAAAAATCTGGACTCCTTCACCCATAAAAAAAAACATGGGGAATTTTTCCTGCCACTTGGCAACTTTCGCCATAAAACTACACAGGCTTTTCTGGTTTTGAAATGGACACCAAAGGCATGTCAACATCAAAAACTGAGTTGTACTTGTCTATATCGATCACAAAAAGCCCAAACCGCTGGTTATTCTTTGCCTGTATGTCGTTTACGGTGGGCTTTTTTTAACACTTATCATCTACTGTCTTAACTAATTTATTATGCCAATAAAATACCTGCCCTGGCTTTGTCATCAAAAAAACTATAATATGATTATATTTATAATATGCGCAATCAAACTACTTGTAAATTCATGACTGCTTTATTTTCATTCTTTTAAATTCTAAACTTATCCCTTCCGGTTATATTCAGCTGGAGTGAAAAACTAAGAAGACTCGTCTCAAACTGGCTTCACCTGGCAAAAGGCATCAGTGCTTCAGAACTGCTTCTCCACCTCGCCGAAGTGGATGTGTTTTGGACAAAAAAGGCAGAGAACGGATTTCACGACCGCATACTGGTTCTTTGAATGTTTTTCTGTACGCTACTAAATACGTAGTACAAGCCAGTCCCATGGTTATCATCTGGAACAAGTACTTCCCACTGGAACAGATATAAATCCACGATGGAGGCCCTGATTGATCGACAACATCGCTAGTAAATTTGATTAATAAGTTGGATGACCTATTATTGCGTGCTATGCCCCAAGACATAGTCAGTACAATCCCATTGAACGTGCTGGACCTCTTTCAAAGTGGCTGGCAGGCATCACACTCCCGAGGCAGTTTGAAGGAAAATCAATGCTGCCATGTTCTCAGGCTAATTTGTGTAAGAGAGACAAGCTGAAAAAACATGTTTTGGATTTAGCCATTGCCAAATGCTCAAAATACTGGCATGGTAAAAGTTATGATGGACAAAGTTTCTGTGACACCAGTTTCATCCAGTTCTAATATGAGAAGTGACACCAAAAGATAAGAGACTTTTCAACGTGCCCTCCAAGAAATTGTCAAATTACAAGCAGTTGGTTGAAGAGTTGCATTTCATAAATAAACATGGTGTTCATCAACCATACCAGTTAGAGTTTTACAAGTGTGCTCGACAACCTGTAATCCAGTTCTGTAAAAGCCACAAAATTCAGGTCTACTATTATCAGGTTTGGGGGCAAAGTGCTGACACCTGCTTGACGCTGCATAGGGCTTGGGGGAGTATATGACACTGCTAAGAATGTTGGAAAACGCTTCATCTGTCTCCCCTAAACTGGCTTGACAGTACCTAGTTGTATTTATTCCACCTGTCGGAGACCCTGCACACACGTTTTTCTGTCAGACATCGACTAGAAAGGACACATGCTATATCCATGGGAAATTATAAATGCTTTGTGTTTTTATTAAATAAGATAGATTTGGTCACGACTATTATTGATGTAGATATCTATTTTCTGAGTCTAATAAATATATATGAATCAGTTTCATCTGGTGATGTTGATTCTCTTGTTTTTGTCTGCCTTTATATGTAAATTAACACAAAGTTTAGGAATATAAATATCACCTTCTGCTTGACACAAACAGTATGACCCATGCTAAAAACGGTTCTTATTTATACTAGATAACACAACCATTGATAAATTATGTTCATTTGGTTTATTAGGGAGATTAAACTTTTTATTTGTTTGCCTTTGTTCATATGTCTGATAGGAGTATCAATCGCCATTGCAGCTATACTAAATCGACGCCATCCAATGTTTAATATAATGCCCTCAATTCATTAAACAAGGCCACCATGCCAGTAGTCATGTTATGAAATTGTTGAAAACAGTCATTGCTTCAATTCTTTTATTGAAATAGACTTAAAGGTAACAACAAAATAATAAATCAGAGAGAAAATTTACAATGAATTATTTCAATGCTATTTTAACATCCCTGTACTACATCAATAGATATTTCTTCTGTCGACTCTGAGTTCCTTGCATTCCATAGGACTTGGTCAGTTGAGAGGTTTAACGTCGTACTTAAGGGTATTTCACTTATATGACGACGGATTGTCCACTTCACACTTCTCCTTGCCCTATTATGGCGGAAAACCAAGAGGAAACCTAGTAACCCCCCTCCCCTCATGATTGCCAGAGCCAGATCTTGTGACTCCCTCATATACCTGAGTCGACACATGGACTCGATCCCGTCAACGGTACATCGCAAACTGGCTGACCCTACTCACCATGAGGTGTATAAAAGAAAAAAACGTGAACGTTACCAACGTCGCAAAGAAGCTGGGAAAACTCAAAATATTAATCGGCTTACCCCTAGGGAACAAAGAAACCTAAGGAAAAAATGGAGAGTTAAGCAGCGACAGAGAAGAAAGCAAGAAACTTCTGAGGACCAAGCAGTTATGCAGACCCCACCACAAATTCCATCGCCATCGGAAAGAGTTCTTCCCCTTTCACAATCACCAGGCCTTTCTCATCAAAGGACAGCAGGCTGTAGGAAAATAAGGATTAATTGATTGATTGCTTAATGTTTTACGCCACATTCAGCGGTATTTCAGCTACGCTGTGGCGTGAACATTGTCAAATCATTTTAATTGACACATATTCAAAGATAATTGCACTCAGCAGAACCCTTAGCTGTTAACATCAAAAAGAGAAATGAACTGAATAGGACAACCATGTGTTAAAATGTTTAATACATACTATAGTTCAAATTGGATCTATTTTTTTAGAGTTCCTGCTGTACTTACAAGTGTTTTATTCAACGCAAACGGCAAAATGTTTGTTACAGACTTGTCTTTATTTTCACTACTTATCACTATAAATTTTGACCAATTTTCTTTTAATTTTTCATTTAAAGTAATATTTACTACTTTTCTTTTTTTGCTGATGTTTGTAAGGGGTGGTTGGGTTGCCATCTTAATTTGTTGTAAGTTTCACCACCCATGTCCCCCACCCTCCACGGAGTGCCAACAAGGGCGAGACCCCCCCTGCGGTGACCAGCAGGGGCAGGTAACGAGGGTTCCATGGGTGGTATACTTAAACAGGAAACTAAATAATAATTCTTCTCTGCTGAGGGGGGAATTGTTCCCCAACAGAACCAAAAAATATATTTTGTTGTTTCCTACTTAATTGACCCACCGCCCTTTGCAATGATCTAAAGGTTTAGGGTAGGTTGAAATAACCTATTTCATTTAATTTGCTTTTGTTCAATTTTAATTGTATTAATTACGATGGAATTAATCTCGGTTCATTGCAGAGGACGACCACAAGCCGATTGATCAGATCGGGTCAATCTGACCACCCGTCTAGGAGAATATTGAGCCAAAGAAGTGTTAGGGCAAAATGACTTTTTGCCAGCCAAATTACATTAGAATTTCCACTGACAAGCTTAACATAATAGAGTAAAGTGACTACTCCAAAGAAGGACGAAAAATTCGGTTTATTATCAAACCATCATCAGGAGTAAAGCAAATACAGAGAAACATAATTTATATACAGTTAACTTATGAGGTGTAAGATTAATTCACAGTTTTTGGCAGTATGTACAAATTAACAAGTAAATTTGTAAAACGTATCAGTATAATAAACAAAGTTGGGTAAGCAAAGGTTGACAATATACGATGGTGTATAGACAACTAAAGTGACAATAAACAAGCTGTGGAAGGGGGTGGTTATGGGTGGGGTGATATGTTAGGTCAACATGAATAGTTGTCTGCTGGCTTTTAATCCATTGTTAAAGAGGCACTAGCGTCCAAAATACGGACTTTTGTTGTAATTACAGAATCGAACGAATGAGTTATACTTATTTTTCTGAAGAAGCCGAAGTTAAAAGCTTTTCGTTAATCCCACCTCCAGCTTTGTAGGCTAAGTGGTATTTTTTAGCTAACTAAAAGTATAAAATTTAAATATTCTTCCAGAAAATGTAAACGTTCAGCTGAACAGGAGCATGCGCGCTGCAATCGAAATGGTTTGTATGTAAACAAAAGATGGCGGACAGCACGCGTGCAAGAAAGCGATAGGGCTCTGTCATAACGGGGTCAGCAAGGAAAAGGCGTAAAAGAGAACTGAACCAGCTTTTAAACACGCGTAAAACTCTTTAATTTTTTTATTTTATTTTTAGCCTATCTACCAAGCTGTTGACACACACAACATGTTCTTTAAAACAACGGACCGATGTATGACTATGCATGTACAAATATACTGTATTTTAATGTATGTATAAATTATTACTTTGAGCTCTTATGCCATATATTGTGGCCAGAGTGTAAATAAAGATGAATTGAACTTGAGCTATTGTTCCGCGGTTTGCTGTTTATACTACCTCATTTGAGCTATTGTTCCGCGGAGTACTGTTTATACTACCTCACTTGAGCTATTGTTCCGCGGAGTACTGTTTATACTACCTCATTTGAGCTATTGTTCCGCGGTGTACTGTTTATACTACCTCATTTGAGCTATGGTTCCGCGGTGTGAAGAAGTGGGGAACCGAGTGTGATAGCATGTGTCTTAACATATTACACGGTCGCGCCCAGGTCGGAACATCCTTCGACATTTTCCGTACTGGTACAGTATAGTTCCACACAGGTGAATGGAAGCTATAATATTACACGAAAACGTATAACGTTAACCGCCGTATGTTTTGTGTGCATGCGTGGAAATCAACCAAAATACTCCATGGATTTGTATAGAAAGACCCATATCAATCAAACCCGTTTCTCGGGTAAAATCTCATTTAAACAAAACACTGTACCTTTTTATGTATGACTTGTTGCAAATAATTCAAATTTCGTCCGCTGTAAGTATTTTAATAATAATGTAGCTCCGCTGACGTCATCATATCGACACCAGAATAATGCTGCATTCGGGACAGTCGCAATCACCACTCGTGGGGTAACTATTGGTAACTATTGGTCGTAATTACGACCACAAACTCGATTCACTTGATAAGCATCGAGTTGACGAGTGGTATTTTCCACTCGTAGTAGCACTAGAACGGAATTTACAGGTTGTGAAGTCGTGTTTACGACTCGTAGCAGTGCTCTCGAATGCTGTTCGTTGTAAGTACGAGTAATAAATACAGCACGAATGGTGACAACGTGGAGTCCCGACCGCAGCATTAGCTCAAACCCTTGGACTTGACAGAAAATATGGCAAGAAAACAAAGGCAAAAAAAATAATAGGTGGATATTTTCAAAATTGACAGAAATCAGGTGGCTGCACATAACCTCACCAATTAATACCACATTATTCATTTATACATGACCTTATAAAGGACGATGAAATCCATAACTCATACACATTCAATACTTTGATTTGGTCTTGTTGACATATATTTTAGAGCTCAATTCCTTACCAATACAACATTGGTAAACACCATTAGCTAGTGTACATCTAATGCAACAAAACCTGGAAATTAACAGATTCAGCACCTTGGACTGTTTATATGCAAATATTGACAATGGTAATGAACAGGCAGTGCGTGAAGCTGGGTACAATGAATACTGTAACCTTACATATAGACGCTGTAAACTAATCTGTTTTATACCTGTTTATATGATCTTAATAGCCCTGTACAGTAACTGGTGTTAATTTACAGCTTTTATGAAATAACAACTGTAAAACTACAGGACAAACAATGCTATAATTCTACAGCAATATTGCTGGTATCATTTTTAACAGCAAATTTTGCTGTAAATTTACAGCATGTGTTCTAATAGTGTAACTATACATCATGTAACTCACAAATGACAGAAATCATTTAAAGGCTAAAATTTAGAGATAAATATAGCCGCGCATTTGGATTGTGGGGAATGACAGATCGTAATGCACGCAGTCTATGCTATATATGTGCTTTACGTGAACTGTCTTCGCGTTAGTGTCAATTACATTCTCCTAGTTTTATGACATAAAAAAGTAGTTTTGGGGCTAGATATAATAGCCAAAGGTTTCGCTTATGGCTTATTCCACGGTAAAGGGCACCAGGTTACTACCAGTAAAAAAATTTGGCCTAAAAGTGTGTACTCTGTGGAAGAAATTGGTCATTCTGAGTCTTAATTGTCAATAAATAATAGTTTTTAAACACAGGCAATACCTATTGGATTCTCATGTCATG
>JAVFBX010234712.1:0-20237 GCA_034783855.1 Mopalia kennerleyi | reverse complement strand
AGAGTTTGAAAAAATTCCATTAACAATTGTAGAAGGAGTTGATTACAGAAGGTTCCGGGACGGACGGACGGACGGACAGACGGACAGACGGACGGACGGGTGACGCCACGACATAATCCCCCTTCGGCCGGCCGGCGGGGGATAATAAATGCACACTTATATGTTTGTTTCTCATACTGAAGGGTATTTCACTTATAGTTATATGACAACGGGATTGTCCACTTCACACTGCTCCTTGCCGAATTAGTGGAAAACCAGGAGGAAACCTCTTAAAAAGCATTCCTGCGATTGCCAGAGCCACATCGTTTGACTCCCTTATATAACCGAGGGTCGACAGACAGACTTGATCATGTGAGTCAGTTTGTTTGTTTGATTGGGGTTTAACGTCGTACTCAAGGGTATTTCACTTATATGCCGACAGATTGTCCACTTCACATTGTTCCTTGCCCTATTATGGTGGAAAACCGAGAGGAAACCTCGCAAAAACCACCCCCGCGATTGCCGGAGCCACATCCTGTGACTCACTCATATACCTGAGGGTCTTCAGACGGACTCGATCCTG
Organism: Mopalia kennerleyi; assembly: GCA_034783855.1. Classification (NCBI taxonomy): domain Eukaryota; kingdom Metazoa; phylum Mollusca; class Polyplacophora; order Chitonida; family Mopaliidae; genus Mopalia; species Mopalia kennerleyi. Next base: position 19,675 of record JAVFBX010234712.1, on the reverse strand, counting down.
TGATCTGTACATTGAAGTAGGCGTTAGAAAGCGCACACGCTAACCACTATGCCACGGGCCCTGTTCATTTGAGTCAATCAAAATCGAATTTAAGCAAGCTCACAAACTAACACTTAGCCACAGCTGCAACCATGAATGTGCGGCACATTATTTTATGTGTCAAATTCAAAGTAAGGTTATCTGACAAAATTTAGAGGATTGATTTTAAGGTTATGCCGGGAGAGACTACAGCAGTTACATGTAATTAAGGTATGTTCACAGCTGACATTGACTTTTTTGAGCTCTTTTTGTTATAACCTAAAATGGCCATTCATTGATTGCTAAGTTCCAGAAGGCGTATAATACAGGTGACAGCTGTTGTGGCTGTATGCTACATGTAACTTAAGGTCATTCCAGCATTTGTGAATGATGATTGATTATTCTTTTAATGTTGGCATTTCGGTCATGATTTCTGTTCACACCTTCATTTATTAGGAGGAGATATATCAGAATTGTCTTAACTACTAACTAGTAAAGTGATATTTCACTGCCAGTGAAAAACATTCTTGCTTCTTCATTTTGTTAAAACACTTCATATTATTATTAACAAATAATTAAAAAAACAGAACTTTGCACATTGGGGTTTGAATTCGATATCATATTTTTTCTGTCGAGTATAACCTTCAATGGGGTTTATCTCTATCCCCCCTACTCTCAATAACCTTTTGCTATAGTAATACACAAATATCCTTTCTTAATACTCCGCCTCTGAAAAAATAATGCCCATTTGTGGAAGATTGTCAGAACAGGGCTTACTGTTAAACATCTAATCAAAATCTTCTATTATCCATTTCTAGTCTACTGTCTTAGTCTTTATACACACTTTGATTGGTTCCTGATAAAGTCTTATTTTTAGACAGACTGTCAATGGCTGCCGCCCTAGATACATGTACTAAGGACATCTATTAATAATAATCTGCAGTCTGAAAAAAACAAAATGGCATCACCAAATTGATTCACCGCTCACTCCAACAATATTCATGGCATTCTAACTTCATTAATTATGCCATATTTATTTTTCTTGATTGAGGTAAATTCACCCATACTAAGCCCATGTACTATGGTATATCACTTGAGTGAGTGAATTAACATTTTCACGAGCCAGATACAAGCGATTTTTCTACCAATAATAAACTTAAGTTATAATCGTTGTAATACACGGACTCGATCTGGATAATTCTTTTCTCCTAATCAACAATTATATAATTTTGGTGTGATTTTCAAATAAAAATCTATACCTACTGGAATCACTGTTAATCACAAACTCAGAACAGTGACGCAGGCCTGTGATGTTTGGGAGAACGGACCAAACAGGTTTTCCCATGGTTATGCCAGAAATCTTTTCTGCAGACATTTTGGGAAACCTATTTATATAAATCAGTCCTACTAAATAAGTTTCCCAAACTGTTTGCCAGAAAAGATAACAGCCTGTGATGGTACTGGAATGTTATTTAACAAAGTATATGATGTCGTATTCTTGATTTTATGTGAGATCACATCAACATGTGTATGTGTTGTCATCTTTTTATGATCATTTATTGTGCGCCCATATCCCTAAGATTTAGAAAGAATATATCAGGGCAAAGGGAGTAGTATGACAGCTCCAGTAAGTGCTACATGCACGCCTGGAAAATCATGCGACGTGTGAAATCCTACGTCTGGTAATAAATTTTAAAAATAAATTTTTTTTTTTTAAATTTCGTTTATCATAATTTTGAATAAAACCCACTTCAATATTGATGTCAAACCGAAAATAGTTGAATTTATCGCATAAAAGGTAATCCTATAGTGCATGATGTTTAAGATTTTGTTTTAACCATAATCACATGCAGTAGGCCCCTATGTAGAATCTGGTGATAAATTTTTAACCTGAAAATTAGTGGTCGCGAGAAATTTTACATTTTTTCCAGGGGTGCCCCGGCTTTGCTCTGTCAATTTACAGCTTTTGAAGTACCTCTACAAAAGCCACATATCAAAGCCTTTAGGCTCTAGTTATAAAATCAAATGTGCCAGATTTTTAGCATATTGCATTGAACTTTTAATTTCAGCTTCTCCGTGCCTTAAACAAAGCCTATGTGATCAGCAGCTCAAGTAAGGAGGATATCATCCATCTATTGAAGGCTCTTGGCCATATTCGCTCACTTCTCTCCGTCCAAGCTGGGCCTGACGAGGAGGAAATGATGAAAAACAGTCTTAAGTAAGCTCACCAATTCTCACGCCCACAAACAGTTTGTACTGTATCTTTATTACTGTAAGATTGTGAGTTTGTTTATAACCAACAGTAAACATGTATCTGTGTCTTATCCCATCCTTTGTGAGAAAAACAGATGCACCGTTCACGGGATCGAGTCCGTCTGTCGACCCTCAGGTATATGAATGAGTCACAAGATGTGGCTCCGGCAATCGCAGGGGTGGTTTTTAGGAGGTTTCCGTCGGTTTTCTACTATAATATAAGTGAAATACCCTTGAGTACGTCATTAAACCCCAATCAAACAAGTTAATACTTTCTCTGAAAAATATCAACATTGAAGTGTAGTTCATGATGAAAATGTTTCTTATTTTAGGGAGCTGATGGACAATAAGGTGTTCTTCCAGCACCCGGATTTGATGAGAGCTCTGTGTGTTCACGAGACAGTCATGCAGTTAATGGTGAACACATTAAACAAGGCACAACAACAACAGTTAGCAGCTACAAGTGGTGCCACTGAGCTCAGTACAAGTCAAAATAAACCTACTCAACCACCTGTCCCAGCGGATAGCGTTGCTGAACAATCTAAGGTATGTCAACCTGGTTATCACCGTCTGGAGCCTGCTTGCATCATGCATTTAACATATTATAAACTTTCATTTTATGGAAAAGTTGCATGATGATGTCACAAACTATCTACCTTTAATATTATTGGTTAAAATATTTCTCAACCAAATTTTCTCAGGGCCTGTGTAAATATATTCTTTAAAGAAGGCAGTGCTATGTAATAAGCTTGCCTGAGAACTTTTCCTAACACACTGGAGATTTGAAATGACAAAATCAACCAATTGTACAATCACTGAAAACGACTTGTGTGGACAATATCAAAGTTTTTTATAAGAACTAAATAGTTTGAAACCAGCTTGATTCTGCTCATCAACTTCAAGGTTTCTTGATAAAATGCTATTTTCAGATTTGTGTCAACACACCATCAGAACAAAAACAGAAATATAGCATTTTTATTAAATGTTGGATTTAATAGAAATATATTTCTTGTACCTTTGCCGTATAAATCTTTTTCAAAGCAGAATAATATTCAAAGATGGCAACATGACCTTGGTTTAAGAGTTATTCAATTTAAAACCAGCCCATTTTTATAGATTTATAATAGTGCTATACATGCTGTCCTGCGAACAATCTGACTCCCCCTAAGGGCAGTGTGTTTTAGTGTAGTCATACCCTATTGGAAGAACATTATTTTACTACCTGACAAAAACACTGATCATTGTACGGTTCTTTAATCCGTCTAGTCACTGTTGAAGTAGGTCATCATACTGTAAGGGCTATCCTCGCAGTGTATCTGGAAACTCATATAATTAGAGCGTCAAATTTGATGCGACCTATTTCTGATTATTTTAGTGTGGAATCTCCAGAATGACCTATTTTAGCTTGTATTCGTTATTTGCATGATTTTTTTTATGCTTATTGCTTACCATTTAGAAACTGTCAGAATGTATGAACAGCTTTTATGTGAGTAATACATTAGCTGCTCAATATAGGGTTCTTTATTATTTTCTTAATTTCTTTGCACAACTAATTTTCTAACAGGAAAAAGTGTAGTTGTTATGTAGATGTAATCTTATGTTTAATCTATTAGCATGTAAATCAAAATAATTTCTACAATCTATATGATTGGTACACATTGCATGTGGGCTTATTTTTTGATATAAAAATAACCAGAGAGCAAGATGAGATTTATTTACTTTTAGTTTCGTTTTTGGCATGTTAAATATGGCTTTTATCCAAATGTGGTGACTTTCACAAACTGATTGTACACAAGCAGTGCATAGTTATCATGGAAGTGAAAATTACATTCCATAAAAACTGTTGTTGGTTGTCAACATATTCTAATTCATTTTTATTTTTTTTTATCTCAATAATTTTGTGAAACCATGAATCATGTTCATTCATCATTCTTAAAAATAAATAAAATAATAAAATAAATGTACACATTTTTTAGCTGTATGAGTCTTGATTGAAGTGACCTTGGCCGCGTTCACAAAACACTGTATGATAACAAAACATTTAAATTTGTCGTACAATACTGGTGGAAGCCTTCGCTGATCTGTTCATTTAACTCACTCACCACTCATTTTCATTACTAACACTGTATTTACTAACTCACCCTGCATGTTTAATATCTATAGCCTGATGGTCCCAAAGACCGGAGCAAACAAAGGGTAAGAAATTTGTTTCTTCTTTCTGGCGTCGCTTTTAATTGATTTCACTGAATTTGCCTCGTAGTATTTTAAATTTCCATTCAGATAAAATTTGACTTTGATTTTTTTTTTCTCTTTTAGAATATTGTAAAGGGATTTTGTCCATATGTCAGATCTGTCTAATCTTGTTCACTTCCACACTGCAAACAAATTATGAAATAATGCAAAATATCACATTTATATATAAAATTTTTTACTATAAAGGTACACCTAGGTTTTCTGTTAGATTTACGTCAAACATAGTAAGACATGGACAATCAGTCCGCAAATAAGTGAAATGTCCTTGTACAAATTTAAACCTCAATCTCAGAGAAAACCATAAGGCAGACATGTAGGGTACCCAGATTTTACTGATAAGTAACCTGTTTGATAAATTTAATACTCTTGTAAGGTAAGTGTGTAGTCTTAGGTAATAAATCATAAATCAAAAGGTTTTCATTAAAACACACAGATTAACCTACAAGTCTATAAAACAAGGTGGCTTTTCTGGTTTGATCAATAACCGAAAGTTGAGTTTAAATTTATTCATCATTCTTCTTCAGAGTTGTTACTATACTTTACTGAGAATTAAAAGGTATAAAATGGATCATATGGGTGAATCTCTGTGAAATGTCTTCTGTTATAGAGGTTTATTTGTCTTTGTATAGGATGCTGCAGCTGAGATGGTTGTGATGTGCTGTAGATTCCTCTGTTATTTCTGTCGGACGAGTCGTCAGAATCAGAGGGCAATGTTTGATCACCTCAGTTACCTGTTGGATAACAGTAGCATGCTGCTAGGTAAGAAATAATCATTCCTACCACTACAGATATAATATTCTAGTTAAGACTTTTGGTTCGCTACAGTACGCAAAATCTTAATCAAACAAACCAATCAATGCTATTTTATTCAATACATAAATTTGTTGATATTGCTACACATGTACCATTTGAATACAAACATTTCATTATTTAAGTTCTAATTATAAAGTTTTCTTATCCTTTATATTCTCATCATTTTCAGTTTGTCTTAAATTTCACAATGCCACATAATTTGAACAAATAACAAAGCCAGAGATGTTAAAAAGCTTAAAATTGTCTCAATTTCAAATTTTTCCAATTTATTCTGGGACCTCCTTGCGGAACAGTTTATCAACATTTTGTATATTTGGAAAGAAGTTTTCCTGCTACCAATTTAAATTCTCTTAATTCATTTATTTTATATTGTTTGTTTGCCAGCCCGTCCATCTCTGAGAGGCTCTTGTCCTCTTGATTGTGCCTACTCTTCTCTGATGGATAATAATGAGTTGGCACTGGCCTTGCGTGAATCTCACCTGGAGAAGATAGCAGTCTACCTGTCCAGGTGTGGAATCCAGTCAAATGCTGAACTTACAGAGAAAGGTTATCCTGATATTGGCTGGGATCCTGTGGAGGGAGAAAGATACCTGGATTTCTTCAGATTCTGTGTCTGGGTGAATGGTACGTTATCTATGTTCATACCAAAGACAGTGCACAGGTGCAGGTTAAGAAAAGATTAACCACAGGCTTTTACACTAGAAAATAAAATGGTCAGTGTGCAATACAAATACATGAAGTGTATTCCAGTTTATTTCGGTGATATGTTGAGGTCAGGGTAATAATGATTCCGTAATGTGTAACTTCTCTTGCAAGCAAATATTGTTGAATTTATTATTTGTGCTTTTTCATGTCTTGATAATGCTGTTAATAAACAGCATGTAGTTCTGCCTCTGATTAAAAAATTCAAGAAATGAAAAACTACATTTTTAATATTTCTATTTGTATACTGTAGGTGAGAGTGTTGAGGAGAATGCTAACCTGATTGTGAGGTTACTGATCCGTCGACCTGAGTGTTTGGGTCCCGCTCTACGAGGTGAAGGAGGGGGTTTACTTAAGGCTATGAGGGATGGGATTAAGATGTCCGAGCAGATCACAGCCGCCAGAGACAGCAACTCATCAAAGTTCCTCACTGCTGTCAACGATGATGATGACACCGGGGGACAGTATCTCTTCCAGAGGTACATGTAATATCATATCAAGCTCAAATGTTCAGATCAGGAAATAAAGTCGACTTTGTAAAATATTAACTGATCGAAATGTTCTCTTGTTTTTGATGGAGTTTCATGAAGAAGAAAAAAATGCGTATTCATAAATTATAGACTTTGACGAAATTGAGGAAGATGAATTTTCCATTGGGCAAAACTATTTGTATTTTGTTGTTGTTTTTTATTGGGGTTATTGTTAGAGTACACGAAGATTTTATAAGTGAAATGCTCTTAAACATCTTATGTAACCACCAATCAATTAATATTCACCTATAATACTTACGGAATTATCAAATAATTTATCTTTGATTTTTCTATTTCACAGTAAATACGATTTTTCTGCCTTACCACCTGAAGACGATGAGGATTACATTGATATGGGAGGAGCCATCCTCAACTTCTACTCTAGTCTCGTAGATCTGTTAGGTCGATGCGCGCCTGATGCAGAGACAATCAAGGCGGGACGTAGTGACTCTCTTAGGGCACGGGCTATCCTCAGGAGTTTAGTCTCCATGGAGGATCTAGAAGGGGTTCTTGGTCTACAGTTTATACTCCCTGTTGGACCCCCGGCCCCACCTGGAGGTGCTTCAACGAGCAGCAATGATGGTATGTACTGTTATGATGACCGAAACATGCATGTCTGTCTCATATTCTTGAATTTGACTTAGGGGATAAATACTAAATTTCAATTTTTAACGGATCTACATGTACGTGATCTACCTTTTACCTGTATCTCACTATGAATATACCGGCATAAGTATACTTTTAGGCATCCTTTTTTTTTTACATATGCAGAAAGATTGCTTTATTTTCTCTTTATCTACAAGTTTATAAGCAGACATATCCTAGATTACAATATATATCTTCTCAAAATGGACAGACCTGTAATAGTGTATGTATATATGTTATATTATTACCAAGGTGCTCTGAGATCAAAAGCACAGCATAGCTGATTTGTATTACCATATTTCACTATGTTTTGCGTACTGTGATTGTGAATCATATGAAAGTTGATTTCCAGTGTACATGCACATGTAGTTCATTTGGATTTCCTTTGTGTAATAACTTGGAGTGCAGCGTTAAATCCTCATCTAGCTAACAGTAACATTTATTAATTTCTATTTTATCAGACAGCGGAGGAACAGGTGGCGGAGGACTTCCCCCAGGTCTCTTACCGATGCATAAAGCCTCTATAGTGCTATTCTTAGAGAGAGTCTATGGCATCCCAGATCAGACAACCTTCTTCAGGCTATTAGAGGATGGGTTCCTGGCAGATCTCCGAGCAGCTACAACACTTGATACAGTGCGTTTTATATCTTTAAATATCTCTTTGGGTGCTATGGCACATATCTAAAGTGAATATAGGACACTTCATTCATTATTACTTTTAGTTGTTGTCCGCGTTTCCATGTATTTTTTTTTAATGCAAAGCTGCTATTTACTGTAGTATTTCATGTATATCGCTTAAATCTTATTCGTGTATTGTGTTTAACACAAAATAATTAATCCTTCAACCAATGCACTGCATGTACACCATAGGTCATATAAGTGGTGTATCCATGGACATTGCTCCTTGTGTGACATATCCTTTGGCGTAGCATTGAAACAAGTGAAAATCAATATACTCTGATACTAATTTATTTTATAGGCCACCGCTTCAGAGAGTGACATGGCACTAGCTCTAAACCGATACCTCTGTGCCTCAGTACTACCTCTGCTAACCTCCCACGCTCACTTCTTCAACGATGCTGACCATGTGTCATCACTGATAGACTCCACACTGAACACCGTCTACAGACTGTCTAAGTGCCGCTCACTCACCAAGGGACAGAGAGACATCGTATCGGACTACCTCGTGGCTTTCACCAAGTAAGATTTACTTTTTATATTTCTTAAAGGTCTTCCCAAATGGTTGATACCTAGAAAACTTATAAAAATTATTCAATGTCCACTGGACGATTTCAATTTGTTTCATTTAAAAAATCGGTGAACTTATGGAGAAATTGGGATTCAAACATGTAATATTTATTAGCACATACAGCTCAGGGATAGCGAGTGACGTCACCAGGGGAAAAGAACACGCGACTAGTATCTATGGAAACATCACCACCATGTTATTATTCTCCAACGAATCATGTATCTCCGGTATGGACTCGGATCGTTACGAAGGGAATTTCCACTGCTTACATCACAGCTTGAATAACTTGTTTGCAAAGTTGCTAGTTTGTAAGTGAATACAAAAAAAATCTACGAATCAAACAAATATGGGATATTTTTTTAAAATTAGTTGGCAATATTATCTTTGAAATTGAGTCACTTTAAATCTGATTTAAAACCCATTTGGGAAGACCTTTAAGTGTTTTAATGACACTTATTACTACAGGTATATAATGTTATTCAAATTAAATCTCGAATCAAATCTATTATTAAACACATGATTAAAGCTCCCAGGGGTTTTATTCCCACCAGTTCTGCAAATACCATTACAATTATGTATTTTGTTTTCTGGAAATCAGGAAATTTATTTTTAAAAATAGTTCTCTGTAGAATTCATTGGCTTGTTGATTCAGTGCCTTATAAAAACAACCACCAGATGATATTCAAATATTTCAGGGGTTTTTTTTGTCTGAGGACAGTATGTTCTGAGGGTAGCCATGATGCCTTTTTTTTTAGCTAATGAGGACAAATATTTTTCGAACAGAGCAAAATTCCTGACATGGTTGTGGCAGTGTAGCAAAGTTCACTTGGAAATTGAACACTCATCAAAATGAAATACCCTTGAAAATAAACCCCAATCCTAACCTATTAAACATTTAATGATTTCAGTCAGCTTCGTCCACCCTCCATGACACGATTGTTGAGGAAACTGGCTGTAGATGTCCCAGCACTATCGGAGAATGCTGTTGTCCCACTCAGGGTAAAATCTACTTCTATATGCGCCCTCATGTAACACTGGAGGAACTTTCTAAGAAATACCAAAGTTTTAAATTCAAGTTGTAAATCATTACCATTATCCATCCTATTTGAAGCACCCAATTTAATAACCTGTACCTTGTCCTGGGTCTTCAGCTCATACTTGCATATTTTTTTAATTTTAAATTTTTTTTACTTAAAACAATTAGGAGGTCAAACAAACTAACTGGAAATATCTTTGTTAAATATGTATACTAAATATTTGCTTTTTAGTTCTATTTAAATTCTCCAGTTCAAGCATGAGCATATATATATATAGCTTCTAAATAAAAATGTTGTGTTCACATATTGTTCATTTTGTTGACAGTTGCTGACGCACTATTTTGAGCGTTGTGGACGTTACTACAGCAGCGGAGGCTGGGGCACATTAGGATCCGCATCAGAGGAAGAGAAGAGACTAACAATGATGCTCTTCAGTGGAATATTCGACTCTCTAGCAAAAAGAGTGAGTAAAACATTAAACATAGTCCTATTTAGTACATACATGTACTTTATCTTGAAAGAGTGGTTGGGACAGTAGCTCTAATCTAGAACGGCTGAGTCTCTTTTGATGTACAGTACAACCAGCTAGATTCCAATATCTTACAGGAATGTTGGTTGTAAACTCCAACTTTCCTTTAGGTTCCATGCTCATATCCTACAGCAACTCTAAAGTCTTCAATTTGATGTTGCAAGGCCCGCGGCCGTGGCTTAATGGTTATCGAGTGAGCTAACTAAAGCCGACTTTGATGTGCTGTTCAAAGGATCGAGTCCGTCTGTCGACCCTCAGGTATATGAGTGAGTCACATGATGTGGCTCCGGCAATAGCGGGGGTAGCTTTTACAAGGTTTCCTCTCGGTTTTCCTCCATAATAAGGCAAGGAACAGTGTTAACTGGACAATCCATCATCATGTAAGTAGAATACCTTTGAGTACGACATTTAACCCCAGTCAAACAAACAAACAGACAATTGCCGTGGTACAGAAACCATGATCTCCATAGAACAATATATTTAGATACATTTTCATTAAATTAGCCACCTTAGCTTTATAATCTATTATAGAGACTTGTTTATGCTAAATATATTTTACTTTCTTTTCTCAAGGCTTATGACCCAGAACTGTTTTCTAGAGCACTGCCTTGCCTCTCAGCGATTGGCTGTGCCCTGTCACCTGACTATTCACTGTCCAATCAGGATGAGAATTTCTACCGCCAGATGAGTGTGGATGCTGATGGTGCTTACAACCCAATGCCTGTCAACACTCTCAGGTTAGTATTTATTCCACATTAAACATCTCTTCAAACTATCACACAGACTTCTATCCCTCACTGGATATACGGTATGGGCTTGAGGGAACTAAAATGTGACATGTGAAGAGATTTTACCTCAGCTTTACAACAATAAATGAATTTGGTTTTTAGTGCCAATTTGAACGCTAATCAAACAAACTTATTCCATCACTTCATCACTTATAATTCTTATCCAGAGTGGAACATAATTGTGTTGTTCACACATTTCTCTGTCTAAAAGAAACATTACGCTGTTTACTGCTTAATTCACCATAGTTTCACTTGAAAATATAAAAAAAAATTGTTTTGCTGTTTGTTTGTATTATGGTAAATCTATTACGTCTTTTTATTTGCAAATCAACCAACTTAGCCTACAAATTTTACAAAAGAAACCGACACAAATAAATTAATTCCAATTTAGCAATCATGCGCTAAACCCCTGTTTAATGGCCACTTCAACAGCAAAAAAAAAATACAAACAGTCAAAATATTTCTATATTTATTTACACATGGAACTGTTATTTAATTAACAATTATTTCAATGCCTTTCCATGGATTGGAGAGAACATTAGTTTATGCCTTATTGTTTGATCTTTCAGAGTGTCTTTAACTGGTGCTTTAGATATAGTCGTCAATAAATTTGCTGAGCATTACCATGACTGCTGGGCTCTGAAAAAGGTAACTTATGGGCCATTTTGTTCAATCCATTTTATTTCTGGACTCAAGATACATTACGAATTTTGATATTGCAAAATATATATTGTAGATTTTATCCTAATTGAAATCTGTTTGATCTGTGATGGATGAAATAAACTTATATGTTTTTAATGCAACCAGTGTCTTTCACATACTTTTTGGCCAATTCCTACTGGCATTGCAGTTAAACATGAAAATCGTACAAAAATATAAATATTTACTGACATGTTGTATTTGTGATTTCAGATTGATGCAGGCTGGATTTATAATAGCAACTATGATGATGAGAAGAAACATCACCCTCTGTTGAAACCATACCATCTTCTCTCTGACAAGGTTTGTTGTGTGGGAGCTGGCCTCTGATTAACCACAGTTTGTTTGCCCTACAAATGCTGGTGTTCTTAGCACTGAACGAAGACCTACCTTCCAGCATAGCAGAAAACTTTAAAGTTTATTGTGCAATTGTTGGAAAACACCCCAGTTTTAAAAGGGAAATTCTCTTGAACACATTGTAAAACACAAATAATTTACTGGATGGCATAAAATATATACTTCTCAACTGTCATGGGCTGTGATTTTATGGATGGTAAAATCTTTTGTAGCCTTCAACCGCTAGACACTTGCAAAGATTGAAAGTATAGTCTGAAATTAAATTAATATTTTAATAGGATAAGGGGAAGTACACAGAACCAGTACGGGAGTCCCTGAAGGCCATGTTAGCATGGGGCTGGACACTAGATCAAGATCAAGCCAGATTCTCATCTAACAGGGACAGTATGAAGAGGAGAGGTTCAAAGGCTCAGGTAATGGCTTATCTCCCTTGTTACACCTCTCCACATCTGAATTATCATCAATACAAAAACATAGTTTCAAAGTTAAATCTGATTCAAGTGTTAACTTCTAGTCATTAAGGGTATAACTTTACTTTGCTACTTGTACTGATAATATGGATATCTGCCTGTGATTTTAATTACCCTAAAATTATCTTGTATTTGTTTGTTCCCAGTGGTGACTAGGCTGGCTTCCTTTACCCATTGGGCTGGAGCGAAGTCATAAGAGTGAAATATTCTTAATAATGGCAAACTAATAATCTGACAAACAAGGAAATCTGTAGAAAGTTGTGTATTTTACACTGATGTTTAATTTTCCTCTTCAGGTTGAACATGGCTACAGTCCACGACCGTATGACCTCAGAAATATGACTTTAACCAGAGAGACACAGGTCAGTTTAATCAGTATATATGGGAGGCTGCCTTTGTGGCAAAGTGGTCTAGAGAGTGTATGCTTCTGGGCCAGACACATCGGCCTTACCTCTGGGGTCACAGGTTGTTTTTTGGCTAACCTTTCCTGGGTTAATATGCGGCCGTGGCTTAGTGGTAGCGAGTGCACTTAACTATCCTACTTTGATTTTCCATTCACAGTACCGGGTCAGTCTGTCGACTATCAGGTATATGAGTGAGTCACACGATGTTGCTCTGTCAATTGCCGGGGTGTTTTTATGAGTTTTTTTCTCGGTTTTCCACTGTTATTAGGCAATGAGTAGTGAGGAGTGGATATAAGTGAAATACCCTTGAGTACAATGTTTAAGCTCAATCAAACGAACAAATGTTTCAAATAACATCTAGATACTTGTTTATCAATTACTTTAACAGATATAAAATCATAACTTAATATTAACTTTTATTGTAGTGTAACTGTATCAATTACTCTTGGAGGACACCACCATTATATTAGTGACGTCTACTTTTCTCTGTTCTGTGTTTATGACTTTGAATGTGTTAGGTGTGAAAGGAAACACCGAACTATGAGTTAAGATAGACATACTTTGACCTTAGACCCATTCACAGTCTATATTACTTACTAAATGCTTGACGTTTAACTGTCCAGTAATTAAAGTTGTCCCTAAGAGTAGAATATTATAGTTGACATTTCTGTGAGTAAACAGAATGTTACATCTGAACAGGTAAGATGTGAATAAATTTGTTCTTTTTTCAGACACTGGCGGAGCGTATAGCTGAAAACTCCCATGATTCTTGGGCAAAGAAGAAAAAAGATGAACTTGATGCAATTGGTTTGTGTTTGATTTTCATTGCATAGGTGTTAAGCCAAATTGAATTTTGTTCATAATAAAAACATCCAGTGAAGTGGAGTTCTTTAATAAAGGGTTATTTAATATTGGCACAGAGGAGGCGTACTCTGTAAGTTGTTACCTTTGCAAATTTTTCATGTTGATATATGTATCATAATGTCTGTTTTAATTTTAGTATGTATGTTGAAATGCTAAAAATGTATAGTTAATATTTAAATAGGCAGGCGTTTGACATTATATAGAATGTAAACAAATAAATAAAACAGCTATCTGATTGTGTTTAGGTGGAGGTGTTCACCCTCAACTAGTGCCTTATGACATACTAACAGACAAGGAGAAAAGGAAGGACCGTAGTCAGGGTCAGGAACTGTTAAAATTCCTACAGTTCATGGGGTACAGGATACACAGGTGGGTAATCTCCCCTTGTAAACAATCACCATGTTCAGTTAATGATTTTATGGCTATTTTCATTAAAATTTTAAGGGAGACTTTCAATGTTCAAAACTAAAAAAAAATCACCAAATACTAAATAGATATTTTATAAAGTATAAAATTCTAAAAGCAGAATAGGAGTTAGAATTTTCTGGTTTTATCAAAATTACAGTTTTTGTATTTTAAAACTTGAATACTCGTCAATGCGTTAAAGTTATTTTATGTATTAAGTTTCATTTTCTGATTTATGAAAGAAATAAGATTTTTAATGCTGTAATTTCACTAACATACTTTAAAGTGCAGCTGTTTCTTTTTATACTAATAAATATTTTTATTCTGTCAAAATTATTTACTTATAGCATGGAATGATCAGTAGTTGACCTGGCATAAATGCATCTGTTATTCATTGGAAAATTGAGAGAGAAAAAAGTGTGACCTTATGCTAGTGTATACTTTTAAAAATAAATTTTTCATTAAATATTTATTCTCTGAATGTTAAATGTTGTCCTGTTTACTTGTTATCCTCATTTGAATATAGTTTTAAAATAGACCATGCTTGCTGTTTGCTTTATTCTTTTTTTTTTCTGATCTTTCTTAAGTACTGCCAATGGAAATGGGTAGGCTTATTCTGTCAACCTTTGTAATATATCAAATTGAAGAAAAATCTTATATTAACATTGGAGATTTGTCACCAAATTCAGAATCTTTGGAATGCTGCCATAAGCAAATATTGCTCAAATTGCTAAGTAAAAAGTCAATATCCTCTTCATTTAGTTTTTACATTTCAACTTAACAATTTGAATGCTAGCCTGCTTCAATTCTATCAGTATTTTATTCATGGAAGACACATTGCATGGAACAGTTATTCTCTGCAATTTTTACTTGCTAGTTATTTTGTATTTTTACTAAGCTTGCATACTTTTTTCTGAATTTTTTATATATACTAATTTTCAATTATTTTGATACTTTAACTTTTGTAATCACTTTATTTTTTTTATCTATTTTTTATTCTTTCTTTCCTGCTCTGTCTTCTGGTGGTGGTTGTTGTTTTTTCTTCCTGGTGATGGGATTTATTGTGGTGTCCGTGACGTCTACCTGAAATCATCCACGACCCAATACTGGTAACAAAATCTTTATCCTGATTCTGTGACCTTTCACGCACAATAAACAGTGCGGATATGGGACTTGGAATGCGAAGAGATTCTACTTACAGGCAGAGTAAGGACTCTGAAGCAGACAGCGGTGTTGGCGTTACAGCCACCGAGAAGCGTTTTGCGTATAGCTTACTGGAGAAGTTATTGGAGTATCTGGAGAAAGCCTCACAAAACATGAAGCAGAATAAACCCAGTAGTCGTTACAGTCGGCGTGGCAGTTACACCACGGCTACTGAGGATGTCAAGTTTTTCGGCAAGGTTGGTTTTCTTTTTTCCTTTAAAATATATCCGTAACTTAGTTTGTAACTTATTCTGCTGTGAAGTGAAACCAAAGACAAATTCCTGTTGTATGGAATACAAAATGTTACACAGCATTCAACATGTTAATGATTTGTCAATATTTTACAAAAGCCTTATTATTAGAAGCTGTATCGCTCTAGTGTTGTCATCAGATCTAGCCGGCTTTGATTTTTTTCCATAGCCACTTTTCTATAGCAGCCACATCAGCAAATACAGCTAAATATTACTATCTTGAAAATGTGGACATTTTCATGTTCTTACGTGTTTACGCCAATAATGATCTGTAATGTTGTAAGTAAGTCTCAAACACAACATCTACTAATTTACAAAATTGTTTATTGCAATATGTATGTATAGGCCTTCATCTATAAAGAATTAACAGTGTTAACCCTCTGTTGATCACTACATGCCCATCTATTCCTGTACCCCTTAGTCATTCCTTCACTTGTACGCTATACATTCTCCAGAATTTAAATCAAGATTCCTGTTTGAGGCCTTTTTTAGAAATATTTTTATTATACAGTTGCATCAATCAATTGCAGGTTGTGTTACCATTTGTGGAGAGATACTTCCACGCCCACAGACTCTATTTCATAGCTTCCCCCAGCTCACCACAGAGTAGCTCTGGTATGGCATCAGCCAAGGAAAAAGAGATGACTGCAAGGTTTGCTTTTATTCTATCGTACAAACATCTGTTTAAAAATTTAGATTTGTTCCTACTGCTTTGATTGATCATTTTACTGATAGAAAGGGAAGTAAATCACTTGATTATATCTTTTTCTGTGCTAATAGCCACAATATAGCTAAAATCTTCTGGGCTGATAGATTAGGTTGAATCCAAAAATATTTTAAAATGGTTGATTATTAACTGTATTCCAACTTTTGCCTTTATGTGAAGAAGACTGGATGAAATTATGTCCTTAAGCTCTTCTTTCATACTCATCTGAATTCTCTATTTCAGTTTGTTTTGCAAGCTGGCCCAGACATTGCGGTCAAAGATAACAGCATTTGGTCATGATGTGAATATATCAGTACGATGTCTTCAAGTCTTAGTGCAGGCTGTAGATGCCAGGTAAGTTACTCCTCTTGATAATACCTCTTGGATGTACTGATTCATCACTTTATTTCAACTGTTTTACAAACTACAAAATTGCGTACAATAAGCTTACATATGAAATAGTCTCTACTTTCCCCCAAACTTGCATTAGAGGTAATGATTAGTGCTTTGGACGTGTAAATGTTCTCTGAGAGAGAGATTGATTGATTAACCATGGGAAGACATCTTTCATTACGGTTTAAACCCCTTACATTTGGGGTTAAAAAACCAATTATATAGTTAAATAAATCTTTTTAATCCATATTAAACAACTGAAGAAACTGTTACTTTGTAGATCTGTTGTGAAGAACAGCCCAGAAATTGTGCGAGCCTCCCTATTGCCTTTCTTCAACAATGCAGCTGACGATTTGAATCAAGTGGTTGACAACTTGAGTCGAGGCCGCTTCAGTCACATCAAAGGGACAATAACTAAAGGGGCAACCAGCCTCAATATGGTGCACATGGTACTTCTTCCTGTTCTCTCCTCAATGTTTGATCACCTTGGCAACCAGCACTATGGCAATGACCTCATAGGTAAGTTCTCATTTTTAAAAATAATTTTTAAAATTTAAATATTAATTAAATTAATTTAAAAATATATATAATTATCAATCATATAAACATGAATATTAAACATGTATAAAACGCTATTACACTGCGTTTATATATAGACTTATATTTCCATTCATTGGCAATTAATGATTGTTTTCAGTTCCAAACTTATATATTCTTTCATTTTTATTTTAAATAAATGTTAAGAAAAAAGCCTGGCATGTTTGCTCTGAGGATGTAACACAGGGTGTTTGCTAATACTCTGTTAACATTATCTTTGTGTTTTCTGATTTATTTTCAGTTGGTGATATTCAGTTGGCTTGTTATCGTATTTTGAACTCCCTTTACCTGTTGGGAACAAGCAGCTCGTCTGTCGTCCAAAGGTAAATATCTTTACGTTTAAAGTATTCTCACTCATTAATCATGCAATACAAAAAAAAATTCGATTAAGATTTTCACAGTTTTCACAAGCTAGTAAGTTTTTTTTTTAAACATGTTGTGGTTATTTAAAAGAAAGCCAATTTTTTCCTGAATGTTAAGAGATTAGAGATTAACTTCAGTTTTTGGTTAGCTGGAGAAAGATTTATTTCCCCGCATGGCAAAGTACTTCACATTTTATATTTCAAAAAGTTAAACCTACTAGCACAGGGATGTTGATTAATTAAAAGTGATAAATCGTCCCATTTTCTAGATCAACTACCAGAGGCAGTTTTCACAATACACCTTAATCTCATATTCTATAATTATGTTTACTAATGTTGTTTTTTACTGATTGAATTCACCACCATTATATAAGTTAGATACCATTGAGCAAATTGTGTGGGTGAATAAAACACGAGGAATTTTAGATGATTCATTTGTAATTAAACCTGTACTTTATTATATAATAACAGGGAAACTTTCCAAGCAGAACTGGCCAGGTACTTAGTGTACTTTACACTGTAGATGTGTGATTTTTTAAAGCATGTGTAGTTTCGCAAATTTGTTTTTGTTGGAATTTTTTTTATTTATTATTAATGTGTTTAGGTTGATTACAAATCAGTTTGGCTCCTTTTCGTATACATATTTCTTGCACCATTGACATTACAATTGTTTTCTTTTGTTTTTGTTTTTTCTTTTGTGATTATTTGTCACCTTTTGTCTTTTCTATGATCTATATTGGACCAAAAAAAAGATAAATGTCTGCTTATAACCAGGGGCATTCTCACAATGCAATTTTGTAATTATGGCTTTGGGGGATTCCCCTCATTTGTGGTGTTTGATTGGTGGAATCATTTTTTCTCCACCAATCAAAATTTGTAACTTTAGTGGATGCTATTGGATATCTGTTTTTCAGTTGAATTAGTGTTGATACATTTTTTTGTGGTTCAAACCTTGCAAGTTTTTTTGTGTGTGTTTTATTAGGACAAAGGGTGTAAAATATTTATATCTGTGTTATGCTGTTTTTGGTTTTACCGCCGGCATGAACATTACGTGCATATTAACATGTGTGACATGTTGTTGTTTAGGATTATGTCTAACATAATTTATATCTGTGTGAATATTAGTTCATTGTAATACAATTCGGTGTTGTTTTTTTTATTATTTTATTTACATTGTTTTCTTTTTCTGTATTCCTGTTGGGTGGTATTTATCACTTAACTCTGACCTCCGGCTTAATTGCAAATTATTTCTCAAGGAAACCTAATTCTAGTTAAGTGCTTCGAAACAAGAGTGGGCCACAGCGTAGCTGAACATGGCATAAAACACTAATCAATCTAGGGGAGATCAAAGGCTGTTTAAAATGTTAAGATTATTGAAAATTAGCCGACTTAGCATAAAATAACACATTTTTATTCTATGAGGTTTAATAATATAATACTAAATTAATTGTCCAGGTGATCTCAAGTATATTATTCAAAATGTAACTTTCCATCCAGAATGATGTGAGTATTGATCATGTCGTGTATTTGTAGGCACCGTCCAGCGTTAGGAGAGTGTGTGGGATCATTTGCCAGCTGTTTCCCTGTGGCTTTCTTAGAACCTGACCTGAATAAATACAATAAGTACTCCATTCTCTTTGGTATTGAGGGCAAGATTGCTG
Organism: Mopalia kennerleyi; assembly: GCA_034783855.1. Lineage (NCBI taxonomy): Eukaryota > Metazoa > Mollusca > Polyplacophora > Chitonida > Mopaliidae > Mopalia > Mopalia kennerleyi. The sequence goes on along the minus strand of JAVFBX010234712.1, from coordinate 486 downwards.
ATCATTCACTGGAAGCTCAAGGTGAGTGAAGGCCAATTAATATTTTAATTAACAAGGCAATAAAAGAAAGTGCTCCAAAGTGTGGTAAAGTTGACAATTTTATCTAGAATTAGGAAATTTATTTTCTGTCCAACTTTGAAGGGGTACAGTAAAGGAAGTGCACACTAAGTATACTATAGTCACCTTTGAAAACCAAGAACTGAATATATCACATGCACCTTAGTATACAGACCACAACTGTAGCATCTTAGTATGCTAGAAATCAAGGGCCCGTTCAATAGAGAGATCTTAGCCCACATTCACCTTAACTGTCATGCCAACCAATACTAATAGATTATATTGTGTCGTCATGATAAATAAGATCAACTTAGCCTAAGATCGCAATGCCATGATTATTTCAATCTTTGAATATACCAGACATCTGAGTATGCTGATCTCTGACTATACCAGACATCTGAGTATGCTGATCTCTGACTATACCAGACA
>JAVFBX010234701.1:0-10668 GCA_034783855.1 Mopalia kennerleyi | reverse complement strand
ATTATTTCCACCAGTTTAGCCATGTTATCATCGCTATTTGTAGCGACGCGCACTTTGTCCCAAGTTATAGACTCAAGTTTGCCGTCAAAGGACATGGCTGATACATCATCATTCAATATCATTTGGTCAGGGTCCCCTCTGGGGTGTCGAGATACGGCATCAGCGGCACGGTGCTTAGCGCCTGGAATATGAATCATTTTGAACTTGTAGCGTAATGTCTTTTCCTTTAAGTTGCGGATGCGAGAATTGGAAATATCTTCCAATGACCTATCCCCAAACAATTTCAGCAGGGGCTTGTGATCAACCGCTATGGTGAGGTCGGCACATCCGAGGACGAAATATCTGGCCTTTTCCAGTGCGTCAGCTACTGCTAATGCTTCGCCTTCTACAAGGGCGTATCGTGACTCGGCTGAATGGGTGAAGCGGCTTCCAACCAGGGTGATTTTCCAACCACCACGACAGCAAAATGGCACAGATGTAGGGCATAGGCAATGTTTTTGGAACAGCCAGAACCCAATGCCGTTCTTTGACCAATCAGTAGCTAGTATGTCGGTTTGGACTTGTCAAATATGCGTACACCTTCTTCGATTTCACTGGCGATGACAGACTTGGATTCTTGGAACAGGTTTTCTAGGTGTTGATCCCAACGAAATGGGGTTCCAGGTTTTAACAGCTGACGGAACGGTTGCATGCGGTCTGCCATGCTGAATGCGTAGGATACCTGATTGATTAAACCAAACCATGAGCGCATATCGGTGATGTTAGATGGTGTCGGGAAGTCTTGTATGGTTTCGACGAACTTTTTACATGGTCGGACGCTATCAAGAGTAATCTCAAAACCCGCGAATTCAACGGTGTCTTGAGCGAATATAAACTTATCTGGGTTAAGGGTAATCCCGTGTCTGCCGCAGATGTCCAGCCACCGAGAGGCTTGAAAAAAGCTTGCCTCGATATCGTCAGCCCAAAGAAGTGTATCGTCTACGCACTTGGTCTTATTTGGAATGTCAGTGACAATTTCATCAAATCGTCTTGTATAACCATCGCCGGAAGCAATATATCCCTGAGGGGCATTGCGGTATCTGTACCTACCCCATGGTGTAATGAATGTGGTGAGATGTTTGTCCTCATCCCTGATGGGTACGCTATGGTAGCCATTCCAGGCATCGAATACAGTCTTCTTTTTGCCTTCGGGCACAGACCTGGCTTGGTGAAATGGGGATTGTGTATGGTGCGTCTCTCTCATAGCATGTGCATTCAGGGCCTGGTAATCGACAGTGCGACGTGGTTTGCCAGTCTTCTTTGGACAAACGACCATTCTGTGGCACCATGTGACGGGTTCACCTACTGGGACTTTTTCGATAACTCCTAGCCTGACATCTTGATCCAGGCCAGCCTTTACATCATCTTGCCAATGAAGCGGAACTGGGACTGGTGTGTGATGAGCCACTGGTGTAGCATCAGGATCAATCATGAGCTTCAAAGGCGGACCCTCCATGAGGGGAAGAGGCTGGTGCTCACATGTATTAAATGTGCTGGATGCATAATAATCACGTAAGAACTGTTCCAGATTCGCTATGTTTTCCTCAGTTGCCGGGTAAGGTAGTTTGTTGGGAATAGGTGGAGGTAGTTGTCGCCTGGGGCAGTCACAAATCATACTGGAGCTGTTATCATCCGCTGCAGGCACCACAGTATGTGTTACATGAGAAGTGTTCTCGGTAATACTGCCTGTTACCTCACCAATCAAAGGGAATTTCTTGGAAATCATACCTAGTGCAATACATCCCTCTTTGCTGATGAACAGTTTATCTGAGTTGTCTGTAATATAGACAATTTGGCGAGTTTCTAAGGGATTTCCTTCTGGATCTTTGCCAGACAACCTGAGAATAACCGCGCCGAGAATGGTGATACCCTTGTTGTTCGCAGCGTGCATCTTCATGGTGACGGGAATCAAGTCACGCTTCGTGAGACCGAGTCTGTAGATAACTTTGATTCCAGCAAGACAGCTTTGGCAACCTGTGTCTGCCATGGCGGAGATGGAGGCAGTTTTCGGACTCGACCTGAGAATGTGTGTAAATCCGAAGTGACGGTAGTCTTCCTTCAGAACTTTAACTGTGAGATTTATAAATGGTTAAGGTTGAGAAGGCTGTTTAACCCATATGTCAGACATTTGACTGTAGAGGTGATGATCAAGAGTGATGACTTTCTTATCGTAATGCCAGCCATTGGTTGTTACTGCACAGAGCGAATCGAAAACAGCACCTTCAGCTTCATCTGCCATCTTGTCTAGCTTTGGTTTGCTCTTGCTGCGACACATGACGTCAAAGTGGTTCTCACGATTACAGTCTTTACAGGTATGGTCGTAAGCCGGACACTCTTTTTTCCTGAAGTTAAGTGGGGAGCGCTTTCCGTGGCCCTTTTTGCCACAATATGAGCAGACTTGTCAAGTTTCCTAGTATCAATAACCGCAGCATTCCTGTTGCGGCGGTATGCACTTGAAGCTGCCTCTGCTCCTAGGGATTCAAGACGTCGAGATGCGGGCCGCTTACCGGCTTCTTTGGTCTCGACGAATTGGAAGCCCTGCTCGAGTGTCATATTTTGGTTCTTATCTCCAAGAAGGTCAGGCTGTATCATTGAGTCCACGAGTGAGCACATCACGCAAAATTGCTTCAGTGTAGTTGACCTCGTTGTCACACGACGAATACTGTATCAAAAATTTGCAAACACTGGCCTGGCCACGTAGTCTGGCACCGAAAGAACGAACAGTTTCATCGCGATCCTGATTCATACTATGAAGAGTGACACGTGCAACCATTGTGTTTTCCTCTCGAACAGCGAGGATTCGCATGGCTTGAGTACATCTTCTTCGGATTTGGCTATTAATGAACCACCTGCTGATCTAGTCCCATCACAACACTCTAACAGCTGAACAACAAGATCCTCTCCCGTGACCTTTGTTGCCCGTACATATTCCTTCCATCTAGATGTGAAGTAAGTCCAGTCTTCGCTTGAGCCAGCAGAAGATATCGTCGGTCGTTTAACTTTTTCAACTTTGGCTGAGGTTGCGTTGGACGTGGTGTGAACAATTGCATGAGTCGTGAGAAGTGCAGCTACTACCACAGCGTCGAGATCCTCTGTTTCATAGTGGCATCCAGGAACAGGGCATTTCACCACAGGCATCTTGAAACGTCAGGTTGTCACTGGTGGGAACACATCTCCATCATAAATGAGTAGGCAATACTGTTTTCAGACATCAATTACTTTATTCGACATCAGAAATGATGGAGGTCTGAAACACACAAAATGAATGAAAACTAAATAACAGAATACATAATATGGTACGGTAAAGGATATTCCTCTAATTGTTTATCGAGGCCGAGAACTAGCTTACCCCAAGAAATAAGTGTGTCACCGGGCTATCGAGGCGTTGTATTTCATTCGGTACGGTACATAATTCTGATTCCGCGACTTAGAACCCGCCATGTCAGTCGCTATACCCAGAAATCGAACCTTTTGACACCGGTAGGTTGAAAGTGTCTGACATCCACGAGCTGTATTATGAACAGTCCGGGAACACAGATGGGAACCCAGTGGTAGTTTTGTATTAGCCTATTCAATTATTGAGTTAATATGTCAGTATAGCGTCATTAAGCGACCATTGAAATGTCGTAAGAGTAAATAAGCAGATAAGTATATTCAATTTACATCTCAATTTCTACCGATAAATCAGACATAAGCGTTTACAATACAATACAATACATAGTAATTGACATTTATCCAATTTACACGTAAGAACTCTGGGGCTTCTGATCCCGCCAGATAGTATTATTATGTTCTAAATATTAGTTATATATTAACAACTTTATTTATTCATATAATGCTTGTTTTTCTGGAGAAATAAATTAAATGACTACGGAAATGAAATGGCGACCATTAGAAAAGAGTCAGTTTGACTTAATAATTATTTAGGTTCAAATAATAAAAAAGTAAGTGAAGACTATAACGAAATAATCATGGTTTTTGGAGTTTTCATCACACTGTATTTATCACTTTATTAACAGTCAGACAGACCTACATCACGGTCGCCTGGCTTGAAACGGTTTGTCAGTTGAGTAAATGAAATACAGTACTGAAAAACTATTGTTTTTTAATCTTAATTAAAAAGTTTGAGGCTCATTTAGAGTCGAGCAATAAACAATAAGGTAAAAAATAAAACATTTACTAAATGTATGGATATGTATATTAAAGTACAAATCCATACATTTAGTAAATGTCTTATTTCTACATTTCACCTACATGTTTCGACAACACCATTTCGACGTGTGGTGTAAGCTAGCCTGCATGTATATAAGGAAATCAATAAGTGTGTCATCGGGCTATCGAGACGATGTATTTCATTCGGTAAGGTACATAATTCTGATTCCGTGACTTAGAACCCGCCATGTCGCTATACCCAGAAATCGAACCCTTTGACACCGGCAGGTTGAAAGTGTCTGATATCCACGAGCTGTATTATGAACAGTCCGGGAACACAGATGGGAACCCAGTGGTAGTTTTGTAAGTATTCAATTATTGAGTTCATATGTGAGTATAGCTTCATTAATTAATCGACCGTTGAAATGCCGTACCAGTAAATAAGCAGAAACTTGTCTCTGGGAGTTATCTAGAACATAAGATGATTTATCGATTTTAATTGATCTACATCCCTGTGCCAGTGTGATTGCTTTTAGAAATGTATAAGTGCGGGATGTACACATATCTATCTATGCATTTAAAAACCTGCCAAATTGACTGAAACTCCCAAATAACGTTTCTGTAGTTCAAACAGACTTTGTTAAGTAAGTTTCTGATGTGACAGAACATTAAGCAAATTAAATGTAATTGTTATCAAACTGATATTATTGTAATGATCTTCTTCCGTATGTTGGCTTATTGTACCTCCCATGTCCTATCCGCCATTAATAAATGTGCTTTGTCATTATGTATTATCCTCATGCTCATATGGCTTTTATAATAAAATATATTAATATGAACAATATGTAGCTGTACACGTCATTTTTTAAATATGCTTACAAGTTGAATTATCCTTTAATCACAAAATTGTTCTACTTTATGTCGACACACATTACAGATTTTCACGTTTTTAAGCAGCTAGATTATGTCGTAATTGAAGGCTGGAAGAAGGGCGCCGCTTCGTGAATTCCTGGTAAGATGGTAGTGGTGCGGGTTTATCCAAAAGTTCGCAGTCTGCGTTGAAAAGCTCAAATGTGATACAAAATTTGCTTCCATGATGGTCAGGAAATGGCTTATGTGATACAAAATTTGCTTCAACGATGGTTACAAAATGGTTTATGTGATACAAAATTTGCTTCAATGATGGTTACAAAATGGTTTATGTGACACAAAATTCGCTTGAATGATCGTTACAAAATGGGTAATACCGAGAGCCGTATAGAGTAGTCGAGGCCGATTACACATTGTTACGAAAATAAATATTTTCGTAATGCGAACAAAATGTAGCGTTGATCTAAAGCTTATTGTTCCTTTGTGGCAATTTCACATATTGTGTAATCTAAGAAGGCCCTAGTTACCAGTTCTGTTAATCCGTGTAGTTTATCCAGGCACTTTTTGACTTGCTGTCGACCTTAACACTTTTCCTTCTTCCGGGAATAATGCTAATTTTGCAAAATTTACGTAATTGAGCTTTTTGTCGTTTGTTTTGTTATTGTCCATTATGCTCAAGGAAACATGCCACATCGTATTTAACATTCTTCCCTAGACGTAGATGTTCATTGTGGAAATAATGTTGCAAAATTAGGTCAGTGTAATATTATAGCCTACATTGGTCACATGTGGCGTATTTAGCACCATTTGATGGAGGAGTGATTCGGCTGTTGTTTACATTCTGTGGCACCTTGAAGAGAGGCTGATACTGCCCTTAGAAGACAGATTGAAGAAATACTGGCCTGACCTCTATGTGGGAGAAAACGATACAAGTTTCTGGAGACACGAATGGGAAAAACATGGCACCTGTAGCACAGACCTACCGCTGACTGCAAATGAATACGAGTTTTTCTTCCAAACTCTGCGCCTCAATCAGTACTATAACTTGAGCGACATTTTGATGAGAAAAGGCCTGAAACCGGGGAATGATTATAAGTTGGCAAATATCAAATCAGCTTTGATAGCATCTTTGGGGCACTTGCCAAACATTAAATGTGTTGTGGACCTGAGGAACTTCGGAGAAACTCAATTCATATATGAGATTAACATTTGCTTAGCCAAAAACTTCACTGTTATGGATTGTCCCCATTCAACAGGGATTTTCTTTCAGCCTGAACGTAAGCGACAGACCGTTTCTGAAATCGTAATTGGAATTTGCAGCTCTAAATATCCAGTTCAATATTCTACTATTTTACATTAATATATTGCCCTTTAGCGGCATATTAAAAACTGTTGTTGATAAAATCCAGAACAAATGTGTATGGCAGGGGACTTTTATCCAGGACGAATCTTGACTAGAGACAACGTTATCCATACAAATGTGATCGTCAGTGCTTGGACATATCCCTTCATGTGTTACGTTTGGCTTGCGGTTCCTTAATTTGTTTTTCTTTGTATCATGCTGTAATTTTAGTTTTGCTATTTGTACAGCAGGCTAAACGATTCACTGATCCCAAATTTACAAAGCCTCCTTAAGCTAAGGTGACTTTAGTTTTCCCTTAGGCCTACCTAAGAAGACGAGCCTCTTCCACAAAGCCCCCTTAGCTTAAGGTCTAAGGGGGCCTAATTTGCCTCAAGTGTCAAGGTCACCTTAGCGTAAGAAAGCTTTGTGAAAGTGGGCCCTAGCTGTCTCCTGAGATACTTTCTCATCTCTTTGAAAACAGTTATATGGGATTATTTTCCTCAAGAATGTGCGTCTCGTTTGAGTGGCATCAATAAAAGTCATTTATACAAATCAATTTGTACATTTTGGTTTCAATATTACTTGCAATCCGTACATTTATCGCGTTTTCGTGCAGCTTTATCTAGTGGAGGTGGCTCTTCCCACAGACAGGCTATAGAAACGGGCAGATGGCACTAATCATACAGAATCGAATTATCACAAAGAAAATGCCCTGCTGTAAACTGATATAAGACCATTATCATTTTTGTTGGAATTTACCTTATATGAAGAATTGCAGGATGTATACAAATCTACCTGTGTATTTTATAAATCTGCCAAATAGGCTCAAACTCTCAATAACGTGCCTATCAAATTTGAATTACAAAAAACACAATAACGTACCTGTAGTTTCTGGCAGACTTTGTTAAGCAGGCTTCTGATGTGAGAATATTCAGCAAATTAAATATAATTGTTATCAAGCTAATATTTTGGAGATGATCTTCTTCCGCATTTCGTATAATTGTACCTCCCATGTCCTATCCGCCATTTGTAAATGCGGTCTATCAGTATGTATTATTATAGTTTAGTTTAAACAGTATTTTTATTTCGAAATTGAAATAAGGATTGGTGAACAGGCAATGCCTATATAAACACCGCTCCCGTTAATACAAACATTTACACAATCGGACATAAATAAATAAATACAGAGTATATAAGTAAAACAAAATAATATATAGATGGGAAATGCTGTCAGCTTTTAACTGAATTTCTATCAATACAAAGTTATGTTCTTTTAATACAAAGTTTCATACGTTAGCACAGTTGCTTTAAGTTTCTATTGGTATAGATTCTCAAATCTGTTTGAATGGTTTATAAAACCATGCATGCCGACAATGATATCTTTATTTAAGTCGCCGGTTAATACAACGCTGCCATATACCAGAGTATCCAGGGTGAATTGATTTAATAAACCTGTCAGAAAACGCTGTCTGGATGGCTGATATAATGGACAAAACTGTATATAATGCTCTGTGTCTTCATAGGGAAAGCCGCATTGACATCGAGGTGAATCAATTAGATGGCGATCGAACATGTGTGATCTGAGAACGCTACATTTCAGTCTTAGTTGAGACATAATAATTTGTAAACGACGTTCGCCATCATAATAATATGCAGGTACACGAGAATCCCCACCGGAAAGCAGTGCCTTGAATATGTTTAGGGATGGAGCATTTCGTATGCTAGTGGATAGGTTATTCCACAATGACACTACAGAAGGCAAGCATGAATCTTCAAATAATTATAGCGTCCCTAATTAGAGGAAATGTAGATCAACTTACAACAACGTCAAGCTCTTTAATAAAACTGGTAATATTCAATTTCCAAAAGACTTGCATTCAGAATTTGTATTGCGATACTTGTAATTAATCATGATAAATTCATACAATTGCTCGGAAAAAAAACAAGAAAAAATCATGTGAACCCAACAAAAAAAGGGGAAATATTGGCTCACATGGTAAATATAAGTTAGAAAGTTTTATTGCAATAAACAAAACAATTACGTTAATAACGTTCATTCGTCTAGGTAAAGTTATTACCGTCGGTTGTTTACATGAATTATGAAATAGAACTATTAACTTATGTCCACGTCGTCTCATTTATTACCTAAAGATTACATCATACCAAACTGCCCGCTGTTCAGGCGGGCGACCACTAAGGGATGGGCAAACGTGCTAGCAATAACAACGACTATGCTATCCAAAACATGATAATATATCATAGAGGAGTTGCGGAAATCCCGATTGATTCTCCCCCTGAATGGTTGTAGAACACTTACTTTAACGTTAGAAAGAAGCGGAAAATAATATTGTTTGTATTATTTGGGTGTAACGCCTTACATAAGGTAATTTCACTCAAACGACGCAACATACAAGACGCAAAACAAAGACATCACAAACACATCGCTTCCTGTTCCTCTAAAGCTATAAGAGCACCAGGTCAACATGAAGCTCCCTCCTACCACCCACCCTATTAGCTGTAATTTCAATGTCATTTCTCAAGGAGGAAGCAATTTCGGGACACAGTTCGCTTGGAGGCGAATTTTTAACATCACGTGTTAGGACAGTTGAAACACATATTTGTGGCACAAAGTCGGCAATGAACCAGAATGGAACCCAACCCATTTTCTATGTTATCTGATAGCTGTTATTTTCCTGTTGATTGTATCGATTCAAGTGATCAAGTACGATCCAATTTACTGACAAGATTATCAGAGCTTTACTAGAAATTAATATTCTTACATTAAAAAATAGGGAATATACTGCCGCTGTTTTAGTTTAGTTTCCGAGTCCACATGTCCTATTTCGCAGTAAATAATACGGCTTTTTCACTATTTACTGTGTCAATATGGAAACTGACTACCCGAAAGGAAACACTGGCTACCAGTGTTAAAACTCGTCGATGCGTTTCGTGATTACGGTTAAAGTAACAATCTGAAAAATAACAATTGCTTTGCACAGAAGAAATGTTTGTCCATCGTTTTATTCTTTCCCTTGTGTTTTCTTTCCGTTTGGTTTAAACACCATGCAACGTTTCGAGTTCTCTAGCTTTAGTTGTTCAAACAAAGTTGATAGGGTTTCGTGACATTTTCAATACTTGTTCATCCTGTTTATTCTGCACAGTATCTTACATGCACAAGTCAGAAGAGCTACGACAGCGCGTATAAGCCTGTGCAATAACATACCTGACAAACGGGCATCGATTGAGGTAATGTTCCTGTCACCGTATCTTTCTCACGATATCCCGAGCCACATTTATATCCTGCTTAAGTAACCCCATCAGATAGATTACCACACGATAGATTGCCTTACAACAACAATGTGATTCTCGGATTTTTACTTAGTTCACATATTTAAACATCTATAACAGTTTACTGTCCTGTGTATTATTTAACAACACAGACACATGGAGCTGGTTTTACTATAAACCCAAAACTCCCACCTCGGAAAGATTTCTGAATTTAACACAACTAAACAATGTTCGTCCTACGTGGCGACTCAAATGGGATCCAGATTTAGCATCCTTAACCACGTATTGCTTATCACATAGGTTTAAGTATATGGGAGTCAAATACATTGCCAAACTCAAAACTCAATGCGGAATTGATTTTTATGCAGAAGTCAATTCGAGTGACGAGTGCGTTTCAGTAAGTTTTTGTATATAGTTTCCTTCATAGGAACGGATGGAGCAGACATTAAAACAACGCAGGGTTACGAGATCGGTGTCCAGTTCAAAGGTGATATTTTACATTTAGTTCACACAGTTCAGAGAATATCATTTAGCCAAATTTGTCATACAGCGATGAAATCCTATCACGTGTGCTCCCGTTCCCCAGTACTACAGTTCATGAAGCAGAAGATGAAAAAAATGAAGGTAATTAGAAAATCACAAATCTGTCATATTGAAACACCACTGGTGCTCTAAAAATCCATACATATTAACCGGCTCATAGAATACATATAACATCTTGTCAGTTACATGTAGTTGTAGTTCTGTTTATCTTGACAATGTCAGCTACCATCATGACGCACAGATGGTCATTCCAGCACGAACAATATGTGAGCGTCCAGTACACATTATGTTACTTTTTTAATAAAAGAATTGATTTTGGGATTGTTCATTTATTAACTCATGTATTGGAAAGGCGTTGTGGATTCCCTCGAGTAGAAAGTCTTATAACGTTGTAATAAGATTGTCTGCTGTTCTACAATGGATATCGTATTGCA